>JAXGGA010012400.1:0-38887 GCA_038373865.1 Uloborus plumipes | reverse complement strand
AAAGTTCAAATTAAAAATCAATTATCAATTTAAGGCTCACCTATTTCATTTTAGCATGAAATAAGTTAAAAACAATTATAATTTATGGTCTAATTACCTTGGAACATTGGTCCAAATATTGTATGATGCAGAAAATTAGAGGTTCCAACAGACGTTTAATTCTAATTTTTGCGGGCATTTTTAATAAGCACCCTGGCAACGCCGGGTAGTAAGCTAGTTACTGATAAAACTGATTACTGATAAAATATTGCAGATATGCCGAGGTTAATACAGTAATAAGATATGATTAAAGTAGGCATAGCAGTTCACAAATACACGCAGTCAGCCAATGTGTTGCGGTGAAATTTAAATGCATTATGGCCAAGTTCGCTTTGGTAAAGTAATTCCCATACGCTGAAATAATAAACATTATCTACATAATGTTGCCTTCGGCGTTGACACTTCGAGATCCACTAACTCCAGATGAAATTATTGCTACGAGTTCAAAGGGATCACATAGAAGCAATTTAGAGAATGCTGGTACTAAAATATATGCTGCAGTAGACATGCACAAGCTGGTAATTTAACTCTTGCCTAAATGCCTTATCTATTTTAATAAAGACTCTAATTAAATATAATAAATATGCCTGTATAATTGTTATTGCTCGTGTCATTAGGCACTGACGGAAGGATTACTTTGTTTCATGGACATAATGGGATCAGGAAGCTTGTAATAGCGCAGCTATTTACTAAATGGCATCAAATAGGACAGCAGAAGCAATTGCTGAAATAGAACTATTTTTTAGTGGAATTAAGCGCATTTGCAAACTAACACCACACATAACTTTTCCAAAAAAGTAGAAAAGAAATATGTGTACAAACACAACAACCATGAAAACTGAAAATTAGTATTAGTCTAACACATCGGTTTAGCATAATGCTTAATTCTAAATATTGTATTGTATACAGCATTAGACCAAGAGTATTTAAGCAATTACATCACAAATACAATTTTTGGGCTTGATTGCTTTTGCGTATACCCCCCTTCGCACAAGAAAAAAAAGCATTTTATATGTATTAAAATAGTAAACGATTGGCGGTCATATCGAAATAATGTATATTATTATTTGGCTCTATTTTAGTCACATACAGTCAAAATTATCCACAACAAAAGCTTTATGCGCTCTTTAAGCAAGAGAAATTGTATGACTCATTTCGTCAAAAGCAAATTGTTGTTAACCCCAGAAGTTAGTTTACAGCAAAGTCTGTTAGTTCTTTGTTCACTTTTTTAAATTCCAATCCACACGTTAATTAACAACACATTAAAAATTGTGTTTCAATATAGGACCAAACAGTATTACTCAGACGTTATTACCGTTAAAGACTAGCTAACAATAAAATTACTTTTACTTTTTAGTAGTTAACAGCGTATCCTTTGCATATTTGTGCGTACTTTCAGGCGAACGAGTATCACCGGTTAACAATTCAAGATTCGAACACCACTCTCTCTCTCTCTCTCTCTCTCTCTCTCTCTCTCTCTCTCTCTCTCTCTCTCTCTCTCTTAAATAAATCCTTTACTTAAATATATTATTCTAGGATCTTACATGATAAAAAACCCTAATATTCATAGACTAAAAATGCATCTGATATTCTATTTCTCTAGCCTGTTTTTTTTTTCCACACCAGAGCTTCACCATTTCTTTATCAAATTCTATGGCCTAGCTCTAATTCAAAACTTATCGTGCCCCCTTTTTACAAACATAGACCCACTGCTTAAAAATTGGTTTTTGAGTTGAAAAAAAATTAAAGTAGTTCAACACGCTTCGAAACTAAGACATCATTTGAACCACCTTGCAGTTTATGACAAGATCTTTCGTCCATTTAGCATGTATTTCTGGGACTGCCCAACCGCAGGGTGGTTAAAGATTGTTTCCATTGCTATCAGCCAGAAAAACGTTAGCAAGCAACTCACAATTTTGCTATTATTTAAAACAAAAAAACTTTTTTAAAAAATGGGAAATTTTGCGTTCATTTCATCAAGTGAAAATGCCTCTCACGGGTATGCTAGAATAATTTGTTTTAAGCACGGATATGGGAAATGAAAAACTAATCTGAGTTTATCTTAGTTAGATTTCATCAAAATTATTGACTGCGAACTTTCGTCAACAATAAATAATTAAATTAATAAATAAATTTAATCAAATTTAAAAAAAAATCAATTTATATATATTAACAAAAAATTCTACCGCAGATGTTGTAAGATAGCTAACATCTTAACAAATCTACGATCACCTTCAGACATTAAAAGTGCACTAAGATGACGTTTAATAGTTCAAATTTCAAAATAGTTATGTATTGCTAAAGACGTTTATCTTAACCTTGAAACAAGCGCAGCAATTTTATTTTTCATGTTTTCATAACAAGGTTGAATTTTTCATAGTAAGCTTCCGTACCCAGAAATATACATTTAATCATAAAACAAGTATTCACCAATTAACAATTGAAGCACTTAAATAATTACATGAATTTCAATGAATAGAAAATAACTTAAAATGTCACTCGTATGTGTCTTTAGTTTTCTGAACTCATTTCAAGAACACCTCTTCGAAACTACATCAGATCTTAACTGCTTCCCTATAGGGCATCAAGCCCAACGACATATCCGAAGAATGAGACACAATATTGTCCCAAACGCATTACATTGAGCATTAATATCATCTTGAATAGCCGACTTTTATTGACTTACCGATTCGGAAAAGGATGTCAACAAGCAGTTTTGATGTCGCCCAACAATACCCATTAACAAGTTTATGTAATGGGTTTCATTTGTTGCCGCAAACGTCAATAAATACTTTGGAACATTCGACTATCAGTTCTTTAAACTATTCTAAGCTCTTCAGCTAACTATAGTTTGGAATTCCTTTGAAACTATATGACTTCTATTTATCACATTTGGTGATTGCTATGGGACGAAATACTTTCTCGATTTGAAACTACCTGGTATAAATTTTATTCGTCTGGTTCCAGTTGAAATTAAGTATTTTGTTTGTGACAACAATTGTAGATAATTATTTGTCAGCGTGTTTATATAGATCGATTTTTGAACGAAGTAATAAATTTTTTTTCTCTCCTCAAAGTAAGGGAGAGTGGTAATGAATGGGCCACTTTTTGGTTTTGAATTTTTGTAATTTTTTCTAACACTTTGTTTTAACTCTAAATTGGTGTTTTAGTTACTTTACTTATCTGGCTATCTAAAAAAGTCATAAAAGTTAGATTAGCATCTGTCTATAATGAATTATAATAGAAAATAAAAATTTTGAAATTTGGCCCATTCAACCCCACCTATGGGGTTGAATGGGGCATCGAAGGTAATGAATGGGCCACGAAATGAATTCAATGAAAACATGTGGATTTAATCTTTTATTTACTGAATATGACAAAATAAATGTGGCACTTGACATGATGATACAAAATCATACTGATTTAAAATTATATAAACATCAAAACTGATGCAATTAAAATAAAACTGATGCATACCAATTATAGCAGAAAAATGACTAAATAATGAGAATGTAAGAAATAAATAACATCAAATATATATATATAAAAATAACAGATAATACACACTATGATTTAACAAAATTTATATATTTCAAAAATAATATTAAAAACCACTTTCAAAAACTTCATCTTCATTTTCAAACTTGTCAAAATTCAAATTTTTTTTAAAAAATTTACTAGACATCGGGAATAAGAAATATCTAACTTAAGTTACCAAGAAAGAAAATGAAATTGTACTGTGAGGGATATAATATGAAGGAGAGAGGGGGGGCTTTTTCAAGCCACGCACTGCGACCAGAGGTCTATTGTACTATAGGAATATAATATAGATCTGCAAATTATATTTAGAAGTTACTACAAACCTATTTTGACGACAGTAATCTTAATCTATCTATGACAGTCAGTTGTGTTTCATATTAATGCGAAAATCCAAAGAAAAGGAAGAAAAACAATATTTTGGTGGCCCATTCATTACCATGACATAGTGGCCCATTCAGCCCCACCTATACTTTTGGAATACATTTAGGTTTTTTGAGTACATTAAATTTAAATAACATCAAAATACATCTTAAAATTAGTTTATAGATATGGAAAGACTAACTTATACATATGTATGCAGTGAAATACTTGATACATTTTAGCTAGGAAATGTTTTACTAAAAAGGGAAAAACTTACTTTTCAGTCAGATTCTTGACCATGCCACTCTAGTTTAAAAATGGTTCAGCGCAAACGAATGAAAATTGGATGAGTTTAGTAGAACAAATAGCTACATGTATTGATGGCATCAAAAAAAAAATTCATGCAAATACTTTTTCATATTTTGCTAGTGGCCCACTCATCACCATGGCCCATTCATTACCACTCTCCCCTAATAGTTTGACAATCAGGCAGTGCCGTGCTAAGCTCAAAAGTGGTATCTACACAGTCGAGCTCAAACTGGGATATAACTCTTTAAAGTTTTGCGCCACCATATATTTGATTCAGATGAAACTTTTCAGAATTTTTTAAAAAATATTTTCCATTCTCAAATGACCATATAATTTTGTATTTAGGTAAAATACATCACCAAGAGCCACCTGGTGGCGATAACTCAATTTTGTTAAAAGTGCAGATACGACTGTTGTGCTTAGCACGGCAGTATATATCTATAACTCTGTGTAGAAGGAGTGAATCGTCATGTTTCTAAAATATGTACTGATGAATGGTTTCACTTTTAGTATATAATTTAATGTAAACATAGAACAAGGCAATTTTCTGAAGATAAATATCTAATGACAAACAAAAGCTGATAGCTTGTATCTTTTCCATACGAAAAAATTTGCAAACTGTTCGTTTAACGTATTATATTGCTTTATACAAGTAAATCATTTACAAGGAGACGCAACGTTTTTTTAATAAACCACACAGACCTTAAATACAACAAAAAGCTTATTTAAAACTCATTTTTTGAGCAATGAGGAATAGCTATTTATTTTCACTGGTATTTAATGTCATTTAAACTCGGAGCCTGTCACCGAGTGGGTGCCCGGTGCTCTACCTCCGTGGACGACCACTTGCCTTACTTTTTCTGGTGGTGTATATCCTCGGACTCCAACCCTTCTGGTGGTGGCGCCTATGTCCTGCACGCACACACACACACACACACACACACACACACACACACACACACACACACACACACACACACACACACACACACCTGCACACTCACATAAACAAACGTCAAATCACATATACACACTTATCGCAAAATCAAATTAATTTTAATTTTCTCTCTTACTTTTGTTAAAAATTGAGTTTTCGGGAAGTGGAACTTTTGAAATCTATCTTTCATTCTGAAAAAAATAAACCGCACAATCAGGGGCGCCCCGATGGGAAATCACAGGAGGTCACGTTGACTTCCAAAAAATTTCCGTATTCGGGACATTTTGCTGACGATTCGACAATTTGAAAACAATATTGCAACATTGAGATTATTTGTTTCTTTTTAGTTTTTAGAATTGTTCTGTAAAACATGCCTAATGTTTTTCTCATTAAATGTTATGAATGTACGACATGTGGGCATGCTTGTATTTTATCATTCGGTGAAATTGGAACTTCATTCGGCAAATTGATAGTTTTCACCTCCCAAAATTTTACTTCGGGGCGCCCCTGCGCACAATCAAGAATTTTTCTGTATAAAACCTATCAAAAGTTTTGCCAAAAATTACACCTTTTTTTGGTGCTTTTTCAAATAGTGTATGATATGTTTTAGGTGTAGTTAAGGGTTGTGGTACGCACGCTGGACTAAAAGCTGGTGATAAATACAGGCTAAAAAAGTTGGTACTTAATTTTCTATATTTTGATACGTACTTCTACAAGTTGCACCGACTTACATAAAAAGATATGCGGTATGACTTTCAGCCAGGAAATAAGCACTATCTTCTGGTAAAGCATATAACACATTTTTCAGTGTACAGAATAAAATATTTCATACTAATTTAGTAATATTTCGTAAGTTCCCTCTTTTATAACCCCAAACAAGATTTATGTTTCAAAGCCAACAGCTCGTTCATAAAAGCAGCACCACAAACATTAATCAAATAATAATACTGTATTTTTTTCAGAAAATTCTGTTAACATTTTAATTAACTGCAGGTTACTAAAAATAAGGGTATTTTTTAATGGATTATCTTTTAGTTAAATCAAAAAAATATTATTATAGTTTCAAGAAGTCATATAGTAATTTTACAGACGTTCTAAAAATTTTCAATCAATCTCTCATTAAAAACATGAAGGAAAAAACATTAATTAATCCTAAAGACAGTAAGTACTACAGAATAAGAGTCATTCATTAATTTTTTTGTACGAAACAAGACAATTTCCTTTCTGCTACTAAAACAGTGATTATATTTGAGATAAAAAAAGTATAGAATGAAGTGTTATGATTGCTCTATAAATTTTCTTCATTAGCAACTTCATTAAACATTAAAGAAAAATTATGAAAAATGGACGATTTTAATCAAACATTTTTCACTTTTCTCCCCGTAAAGCTAAAAAAAGAAACCGCATTTTCGAGTACTTTTAAGCTACTGCTTCGCAATGACTTTTGAGAGTTGAAAAGATTTATTGATGTTGAAAAAATACATATCTCATAGTTTGGAAAAAAAACGTAACAATTTTAACATATAAAATGTAACAAAGATTTTCAAAACAGAAGAAAATAACTTTTATAAGATAATACGTTAAAACATGCAGCGGAGTTTCTTCATAGAGTTTTATTCGCCCAATTAAAATCGTAAGCAATTAATTATCCTAATGATACCAAAGAAGAATAAAGTTATAAAAATTATAACAAATATAAAAATTTAAAAAAGGAGTTAAAACATAATTAATCTGAAACACACACATCAATACGCACACATAATGTAATAAGGGGCGAAATTATCAATAAGTAAATAAGTAAAAAAATGAATTTATATCAGGATTTTCTTTAAAATGGCATAATATTCTATATGATCTGTCAAATAGCTGACTATTGACTATTTTACTGTAAAAAATGATTAAAAAACTGTTTTTTTTTTTTCACGTAGTTTTTAGAAAACAAGAGCAACTAACTATTAGTAGTTATTAAGAAGAGAATAAATTTATTTTTTCTAAGCTATTAACATCGTTACCGATGTACTAGGAAGTAGGGGAAATATACTTTTTTTACATTGATATAGTTAGATGAAGGCACAGTTGAAAAAAAAAAGCATTGTAAATCAAAGTCAGAATTCAAAATTTATTTATATACAACAATAATTAAAACTGAAATGTTAGCTAAAAAATGTGCCAGCTCAAAAACAATTTTAATTACGTTTTTTTTTTGTAGATGGATTTATTTTTTTTTACATGATCAATAAAAATGCCTATGTTAGGTCAAATCCCGCATTTTTTTAACAGCCAATGGAGGAAATTTTTTTCAATTTGTTCAGTTATTACAGTAATTTTTTAAAAGTTGCACACATATCTGAAACGGATCTTCAGCAAGCATAGCTAGTTAACAAGTTTAATATTAGTATGAATTGCGTGTTTTTGTTTTATTAATTTATTTTGATTGATATTTTTAAAAAGAATACGCATACCCCCTCCATTTTTTTAGGAATGGACACAACAACACATTACTAAGAAAAACTTTCGATTACTATTTGAACAATCTACTCTAAAACAGCTGTGTTTAATAACAGTTTCAATTTATATTTCCTTAAGCGGAGCCTTAGTTCACTTCTCATTAAACATTGAATGGTGCTTGCATTTCACAGTAACCGAAAGGAATACCTAGTGAACCTATCATTAAACTGAATCTCCGCGAGCATTACAAATTATCTGATTAAGCGTGAATATTTGTTCTTTAAATCAGTCAATAGAAATCAACAGTTATCGCTTCGTTGATTAAACACACGATCCAGTAGCAAGTTTGTTTTACTAAATTGTCTCTAATTACAATCTAATTATCCATTTAAAACCGTAGCGACATGGGGATGTATGTTCAGTTACTGCGTTTGGTGGATGGATTCCACTGATTAAATATCAATAACTGCATTTAAACAAAGCTTTGCAGGTTGTGTTTATTGTGTATGCTTTTGTAAGTGCGTTGTACTATTCATATTTACATTAATTGTGAAGAAACAATTCAGGATTGTTTCTGGAAAATAATGGGAAGTGTGCCGAATGTTTTCCATAAAAATATGCAACACAAATCTGAAAAATACCCAGGTAAAAGTCTCAAACGTTCCTTAAACTGGAATATTCCTTCAAAATTGTAAAATCTCCCCGATAACCAATCAGGCTTCTAAATGAATCATAAACCTTTATAGGAAAATTGAAACGCTTATATGTACATTCCGGATTCGTAACAAAATCTCCTAAAGCAAATATGGGTCAAACTAAGGCAAAATTGCAAACAAATATCGCACAAGATCATTTCCTGCAACTATTTCTGGGATACAATTCAGATATATTTTTCGCCTTTGTTTGCGGCGCAATCAATTCGAAATGGCTCTAAGGGCCCTGCTCCACATTGACGTAAAGCAGAAAAATAAATCAGAAACGTAAAACTGATTCAATGGTATTCCTATGGAAAGTACCCGGATTTTCGGTTTCGGTCGCGTTTTACGCTGATGTGGAGCAGGGCCCTAACTTCACTAGAGTTGAAACACCTGTAGAGGGCACTGAATATATTTTCCCACCGGCAGCTAAAAATAATTTCCCTAAAAGTGAGAAAACTGCATGCATGCAGCTTGTCGCATCCCAAGAAGCGTTTGGCAAAGATACTTTCTTTTCACACAAAACGCTGCCCCGAAATATCCAGTGACGTTTCGGTTAAGGCTCCTATAAGAGGGGAGCTGACTCATCCGACATTTTGGTTCTAAAACGATGGGCGTGGAAACACTGGTATCTGTACTCAAGTCGCATTGAAGAAAAGTGGAAGCTAAGCTTGAATTGCAGCTGCATAGATGATTTTTCACCATTTGTGTCTATATGACAAATATATTTCATAAATTCAGGCTTAAAACAAGTGCAATATGAAAATAGACTCAATTTTGAAGAAACATTCTCCAACAAACTGTTTTTAAATTCGAGAAATAAGTTATCTTATTAAATTTACCTAATACGGTGCTTTATCCAACTAATCATAAGTTATTTTACGCCAGAGCAACCAGGTATAATATTAATGTGTTTCAAATACCTGTAACAAGGCTGGATCCAATAATGTCTTGGAACCAAAATGTGGGACAAGTCAGCCTGTCCTCTAAAAGAGCTCTGGTTTCGGTAATTGTATAGTATGTGTTATGCGGACATCAACTGCGGTATGCATTCATTCTTCTATGTAAAAAAAACATAGTAGTATAATAGTAAACGCATTTCGGAGGAGCAGAGAGAGGCCATGGACCAGATGAGCGGTTCCATATTCAAAGGTGGTGCACTCAAAAATCAAAGGAAGACCACTGCAGTCAAATGAGAGTAATTAGTAAGTCGTAGATTGCTTAAAAAAGCAAAAACAATCCAGTAGTTTAACACTTCTCACCGGTGAATCAGCACAGCATATGCTAATCATTTCTTTCTTAAAACCGTCTAGCAATAACGTGCTTGATATTAGAAGCTTTGAGAACAAAAATGATGCAAGGGGCAAAATTAAAAAAAATAGAGACAACAATTGCAGTTGGCAGTAGAACCTCTCTTTTGGGACGAAACCTCTGGTTTGGGACGAAAAAAAAAAAAAAAAAATAAAAAACAGTAGTCCCGATACTGGCTTTTAATTTTCACTTCAAGGTCCCCCGTACCTACTTCAACTCGTTGTAGGAGTTGCTGTACAACATTACTTTTAAAAAAAACTATGAAATGAATATTCATTTTTATTTGACATCACAGGAAAAAAAAGCATTTTCTATTTTTTTTTTAAATCAAAGAACAGAAATTGCATATTTTCCACAAGTTAAATTCACTGCAGTTTAAACTGCTTTTCAATTCGTACTCCACAATGAAACTTTAAAAATACCTTATTTTGTTTTATTTTTAATTTTAAAAGAAACTTGACTGTATGATTTTGTTTTGTTTTTAGTAAGAAAATCGTCCTAAATGGCTATAGTAAAGTAATCTTTTTGTAAGTGCACAAGTCATTAATTTGTTCATTAATTGAAGCGTCAACTTTTTTGACCTCGGTGTCTCCCGACAAACGCAATATAGAACGAGGGGTAACAGTACTTTAAGGTGCAAAAAAAAAAAAAAATACATTGAGAAGATAAAAACGGAATTTCTGCAAAAGAATAATAAATAAATCAGACGCACTTTAATGCTAAAGTCTCGAATTACTGATCAGATCGAATTACTGAAAAGAAGACATCTACTTTTAAAAAAATCATTTTTAACTCTGAAAAACAATTATAATATTTGCATCAAACTATATTTTAAAGGATGTTACTTAACTAACTCCGTTATTAAATAGAATATATTATGCAACAAAGTGAAATGATTTTAATATACTGAAGCATCTTGAAAGTTCGGCCACTGTTTCATAAACTTTGTAACCTTTTAAGACTGAAAGGTTCATTTAACTCTTAATTAATCTCGGGAAATCAGAGACAGGAATCAAAATTACTGGGTAGAAGATTTGCATCGGGCTCACCGTTAGATAAATTAAGCGTCCGGGCATTAATTTCGTATGCATAAAATGATGCCTTACTTTCACTTTTCCCTTTGAAACCACCTAGCAGGAAATACTGATTGTACGTGAACTTACACCTTCAGTACCTGGAATATTATACCGTGATGATAGATATTTTACGGTATCCAAACTAGTTGAAGGTGCTATTTTTGACAAAATTTTACGAAATCGTTTTATTATTTTATTGTGATAATCATTTATTTTGATTTACAAAACTGGTATGATTTTGAGTCTACGTTCTTTAGAAGAAGGCCCATTGACATGTGAATGCGTAAAATCAATTTCAGAAAGCTAAAAACCTTTACTTAAGCTTCATTTTTTTCGAAAAGTGTTTCGTGATAAATTTGCTCACTACAAAGTTTATACATCAAAGTATTCCCACCTGGTTTTAAATTGACCATGCAGACTTTGTCTCCAATCTGTAAGCTAGGGAATATGCTAAAATATTGATCATAATAGAAATATTTTATTAGTCAGGGCCCGTCTTTTTCAAAAATTAACGCAGTAAATTTGCTGAAAATCTTACAAAAAAGTCTTTGGTGAGTTCTGAAAATTTTAATTTCCAATATATCCTCGAAGTCTTAGGTGTATGCTCTAGGTGAGAGACAGTGAATTATTTGGGTGACTTTTTGTTCTAATGAGTTTACAAGTTTAGTTTGTAGTATTATTTATAGTTTTTGAAATTCACAATAAAATTTGACTAACATATTCATTTTTATTGAAAAATTCGAAACGCTAGTTTTTTTATTTCGACTAAAACATTATCAGAAATAGTAAGTAAAGTGTTTATAAACAGTTTTTTTAGCGTTTATAAACATAAAATGTTACACATGATTTGCAGCAGTTGTTTGACACGAAAACCCATATGAAACTTTAAACAATAACTTAAACAGGTAAACGTTTCACGCAGGAAAAGAACGAAAACTTTTTTAACTTGCAGCTTTATTTAGTTGAGAATGCTTTTCTTGATGTGGAGATAGAGCTACGACGAATTCTGCATTACTGAAATTGTTAGAGTTTTTTTTTCAAACGTTGCTTTTTCCTTTGAAGGTAGTCTCTCTTTATGGGGTTGCCGCTGTTTTATTTGAGATTGGGCATGAGGTATTGTACTTTAGAAGATGAGCACCTATGATTTAGTTTCTCGTTTTTTCGTAATTTTGTTTTCTGGAAATAAAAAATAGATTTAGACAACATCCAAGCAGGGGCTAAGGCATAACTACTTGCATATACCAAAACCGTTACGTTTTGAAGTAAATAAGGTTTACGGAATCTCCGTGGTGTCAAAAATAAACTTTAGTTGTCAGTATGAAGTTATAAGCTCAGCTTTAATAAAAGGTCTCTTAGACACCGCAACATCTGGACATTGAACCATGATGGCCTGGTAGCAGGCTCCCGTCATTAGCAGGTGCGTAAGATATGATCGTAGTTACAAATTCTTCCAAGTTTCCATTCCAAATCAATATTTCTGAGAATGCTGGATACGGTGTTTCTCGGCTTTTTGTCTCATCGAAAAACAGCTTTCTTCATGGTCCTATCGACTTGTTGAATTAGAGCTCCTTTAGAGGACAGGCTGATTATCCGACATTTTGGTTCCAAGACAGCTTTGGATCCAGCCTTTTTTTGAGTATTAGAAAACGCGTTAATATTGTCCCTGGTTGCTCTGGCATAAAAAAACTTCTGATCAGATGAATAAAGCGCCACAATAGGTAAATCTAGAAAGGTAACTTATTTCTCAAATTTAAAAACTGTTAATAGGGAAATGTTTCCTGCAATTAAGCCCATTTCCATACTGCACTTGGTTTAAACCTGAGTTTACAAAATGCTTTTGTCGTACAGACAAAAATGGTCGAATGTCATCTAGGCAGTTACATCTCAAGCTTTGCTATCATTTTTCTTCAGCGTTACTTGAGTACAGATACCAGTGTTTCCACGGCCACCTTTTTGTAATCAAAATGTCGGATGAGTCAGCTCCCCTTTTATAGGGGACTTAGGTTAAATAACTTGTAGTAGTTGGTACGGAGTAGCCTGGAATTAAGTGTAGCGAGCATCTCAATGCTGTGAACAAACTGTGTGACACATGCAGTCATTACATTTTCCTTTTTTTCTTATTATTCTTAAATGTTTTGATATAAGTCAATCCATGCAAAAATTGTACATCTCATGTTAGTGATCTAATGTAATCCGTCCAAAAAAAATAACTCTGCTAATTACAAGCGTTTAAACCATTATCATTCAGTAGTATTTATTTATTTATTTTATCGTCTTGTGTAGAATGATGCAAACAAATTTTATGACACACATCCAAACGTTGTATACAAAATTTATTCTGCTATTTGTAGCTTTTCTGCTATTTCTGCGAAAATATAAAACGCATTTTTAGGAGTTAATTTATTTAAATTTTAAATATAGGGAAAATAATATGTATTGCATAAACCAGCTCAAAAAAAAAAGCGAAAGAAGAAAAAACATACTTATCAGATATGTACATATTCATTACACTAAAATTCTTTTTAATCAATAATCTAGGATGTAATTATATGTAAACATCTTTTCGAGGAACCAATCCTCTTTTAATAATCTTTATGTACTCAACGACTGCAAAGCTTTATTATATTTGCGTATATTCATTAAATTTTCACAAAAGAGAAATCCACTTATAAATATATAAAGTCGTGTTTGAACAAAAGACGCTTTTTATCTCTATCAAATCTACTGACATTGTTAAATCAACCTTATCTTAGATTTAATGAACCTTAGGATGCTTTATTAGGCGAAATGGCAAATAAATAATGTATGGATGAATGTATTAAATTCTAAATCATGTTTACACTTTAATGCATAAAGGTTTAAATTTCAAAATATTGTCAAAATTTTATGAATGTGAAATATTTGCTATGATTAATAAATAGAAGTTGTGTTTTTTTATATATAAATTTACTTTTATTTTGATCTTTTACAAACTAGAATGACACATAAATAAATGTTAAAACTCATCTCAAACTGATCATTTCTTATTTTATTACTTCTCTTGCAAATGTCGTCTGCAAAAGTAATGAAACAGCATCGCATCCAACAGAAAACGATAATTAAATTTTGTTACTAATAATCTTATTCTGCAAACTCTCATTCTGATAAGTTTGACTTGAAATTGTAATAATTAATGCAGTAATAATATGTATAAAGCATGAAATGAACTTTTATTAAAAAATGAATATTTAAGGAGAAAACATATTCAAACTGCGCACATTTATATTTTTGCCGTAATCTGATTTAGCATAAATAAATGTCAGATCTTTTTATTGCCTGAAATTACTACAAAGGTTATGATTCGTTGTTTTTGATGAAAAGATTATTTTTGATTTTCAGCTGCGTTTTTTTACCCACTCTCGAGGCTCAGAAATGGTGGGATGTGTGAGATTTAACTCGTATTTATGCTTTAATGACATAATGAATGATAGATCTTAGATTATTATCACTTCTGTGTTCACACACCACATTCTCAGAACCTCAAACACCTTGGTAGGTGACGATATACAATTTAATTTACACGCACTGTATAAAGTGAATGTTGTTTTTACAGTATAATACAGCTAATTTTACAGTAATAAACTGTAAAACTGCTAAGTTAACAGTTTATTGTGTTTTACAGTTTCAAACTGAAACCGCTGCTGCCAGTATTCTAATGGTGCTTTTACAGAAAATACAGCTAAATTTTACGGAAATAAACTGTAAATTTCTTACTTTATAATAAGAAGTTAAAAAATCGCTAGTTCTGTGGTTTATTACTGTGCATTTTAGTTTTAACTTGGAACCTAGGCTGCCAGAATTATACTGTAAAAACAACAGTTTATTTTTTGCAGAGCAGAGGCTTATTAGATATTTGTTTAGCATACGATTTTTTTTGAAAAGTTCATTCCATTAAAATAACGGACTGTTAATAAGCCCAATTTCTGCCAAGAATATATCTGGGGAAAAAAATGAAAAATTTCGGCTGAGAGTCAGTAATAATTGTGAAGACATTACGAAAATATTCCGAACAAAAATCCGTCATATTTCTAGAATAAATCAGGAACCGTCAGTGAAAACTTGCAAATACTTATAACAATATTTAGACTCTTTCATATTGCAACAAGAATGGTCCTAAAGCGAGTAATTGACGCTGCAATGAACTTGCAAGTAGCAACACCCAACTCCCTTGCAATTCATGCTAAGTTACTCAGACTGTATTTTGTCCTTGTTCTAGCTTCAATCAATCTAAGCAAGCCGCACTTATGCTACTGTCTGTCCGTGAAAGTTGTGCCTAGCACTCGCGAATCATTCCACTTAAAAAAAAGGGAGAAAGTTGTCAATTCAAAAACTTGCGTTTGCTATATCCTTTTGACACATTCAACTAAACTATGTATTTGAAATTAGCACCGGTCCACGTAGAGCTTCTTTAGAGAGCAGGCTGGCTTATCCGACATTTTGGTTCCAAGACAACTTTGGATCCAGCCCCGTTTGAGTATTAGAAAAGACGTTAATATTGTCCCTGGTTGCTCTGGCATAAAATAACTTATGATTAGATGGATCAAACGCCACATTAGATAAATCTAGAAATATAACTTATTTCTCAAATTAAAAAACTGTTAATAGGAAAATGTTTTCTTTAATTAACCCCATTTCCATACTGCACTTGGTTTAAACCTGAGTTTACAAAATATTTTTGTCATATAGACAAAAAAAGTCAAATATCATCTAGGCATCTACATCTCAAGCTTTGCTACCATTTTTCTTCAACGCGACTTGAGTACAGATACCAGTGGTTCAACGCTTGCCCTTTTGGAACCAAAATGTCGGATGAATCAGCTCACCTCTTGTAGGGGCCTTAGGACCACGTTATTTAATACGGCTCGAAATGGTTTTTATTATTTTACCCGTTATTGTTATCTTACCTAGAATCCCTCTTTTGATAAGATCAGAGAAGACCTGATGCATGCGTAAATGCGCGGAAAGTTTTACCTAAGAAGATCAGACTGTAGAGGCGAAACAATTAATAAAGAAGCTGGTAGCTAAAAATATGTTTGTGTAGCAGTATGGGGTCTGCATTCATGAAGTTTGTCGGGATTTAAGGAACATTTTCGCAAAAATTCTTGCTTTTCACAGGAAACTGGTGGAAAGTCGTCAAATCTCGGAACGTCACCGAAAATAATCAGGGACGTTGCAAATTTTTTTACTGTAGAACAAACCAGCAAAGAAGCATTAAATAGAAAAAACATTGCATAGCAACAAGGATTAACAAATACCAAAGGAACAGAAAATGTAGTCTTTACAAGGAGTTCAATTGATCTCTGTCAATCCTGTATAGTTTGGTAATTTCTCCACGTTTCTGGTACTCTTTCTCCAATTTTGGGCGTACAACAATAAATTTATAATGTATATGATAATTTGTACATTGCAAAACTGAACTGTTGATTTTATAGTACAATACTGGCCGCCGAGGTTCCAATCTAAAGATGTAAAATGCTCAGTAATAAACTGTAAAACTAGCAATTTTACAGTTTCTTACTGTAGAAATAGCAATTTTACAGTTTATTGCCGTAAAACTTATCTATATTATACTGCACGAACAATAGTATAATACTAGCAGCAGAGGTTCCAGTTTAAAACTGTAAAATGCGCAGTAAAAATCTGCAAAATAAACCATTTTACAGTTCATTACTGTACAGTTCATTACTTCCTGAAAAAGTGAAATCTAAATCAAGTACATGGAGGGTTAAAACTTAAAAAAAAAAAATTCTCATTTTGAACTTAGCTGAATATTCGACCTTTATGCCCAGCACGTATATGTCCTCACCCTTTATATTAATAAAAAACAATGCTTCATTTTTCTTTCCCCCACATAAAATACAGTTTAGAAGAACATATCTTACTACAATCCAATAACTTTCCCTGGTTCTCCGTAAATCCCGCAAAAGTAATCTGCTGAGCTTATTGGGACAACTAATCTCACAAAACGTCAGACGCATATTCAACGATATGGTCACTACCCTTGGTTTAAAGATTATTACTGAATAGCAAAACGCTATTGATAACGACGATAATTATATCATATATTCGAAATAAAAACTTTTACTAATGTGTTTGTTTGAAAAAAACGACATTATTGTCCAGTCTCCTTAGTACATGTAGGCTTAAAACTTCAAAAATAAGTTTCTCATTTTGAGATCAGCTGCATATACGTCTTTTGTGCTCATCACATTTTGTTAGTTTCTCTTGTTCATTAATTAAAAACAATGCTTCATTTTTCTTTCCCCTACATAAAATACAGTTTAGCAGAACATATCTTACTACAATCCAATAACTTTCCCTGGTCCGCCGTAAATCACGCAAAAGGCAAGGCATCACTTTCCTTCCACGGGAATAATCTGCTGAGCTTATTGGGACAACTAATCTCACAAAACGTCAGCCGCATATTCTGCGATACGGTCACTACCCTTACAGCCGTGAAGGTCATTAACGAAGAGACGTTTCTTCCTCTTCTTTTCACGGTTTCCTCTCTCAGAACTTTCTCCGCAGTAACTTCTATTCTGAAAGAGAGCGGGTCTCTTTTTAGGGAGGAATTATTTTTGAACTTTGTTGGGAAAGGACCTGGAGAATTGTGTATACGCAGCTGAACAAATGTGGTTAGGTTTATCTTTAATTCTAATATATCATTCGTTCCTTATAGTTGTTGGAATAAGAGCTTAGTTGTGTCAAATTTGAAATTTCACCACTTGTTGCTCTTGAAGATTTCGCATTTGAAGAATGAGAGAAACAAGAGTAAGAACACAGTATAATAATGAAATAAACTAACTGATAGCTTTTGTAATTGTATATAGATATAAATATTTACCTCAGAGCCAGACTAGAGTAAGTATAAAGCTTCCAAAATTGGTGATTTTCACTTTATTATTGCATCGTAAGTGGAAACATTATGCATCGACTTATGAGAGCGTTACCGTAAAATGGCGTGAATCGGTACACTTTTCAGCTTTGATTGTAAAAAAAAAATAGCTTTTTTTTCTGAAAAGAAAAAAACTATTCTTTTTCTCTTTCTTTAAATATTTTTTTTCTGATTCTGAAAAAGAGCGAGTCTCTTTTTAGGGAGGAATTATTTTTGAACGTTGGTAGGAAAGACCTGGAGAATTGTGTACACGGAGCTGTATTCATGTGGTTATATGTTGTTATATTTAATTCAAATATATCATTCGTTTTTTTAAACATATTTTTTATTGTAAGAATTGCTTTGAGGTAAATGCTAGTTTGTGTAATTGAAGCTTAATTCTTATTCCAGATCTAAGATTTAACCACCTGTTGCCGTTGAAGATTTCCTATTGAAGAACAATACAAAATAAAATGTGAAAGCAGTGTACTAATAAAATAAAGTAATAGATAGCTCTTAGTATTGTATGTAGATATTGTTGTGTGATATGCTACGTTTGTAAAGTTTTGTAACGAGATTTAAATGCAATATGCAAAACTAAAAAGAGAAACAACAAGTAAAGAGAAAGCAACAAATCAATCATGCCTAGACCGGTATTTTTCTACGTATGAATTATCATCATAAGTACTTGACTGGGAGTTACACATAAATGATACTGAAAATAATGTGCGCTTTAAACAAACCGTTCATCGATTACTTCGCTGAATTTATCTTCAAAAACTTATTATTTAAGGTCGATGGAATACGTAATTAATTGCTAAAAGGAAAACCGTATACTTAGAGCGTAGCTTCCCAAGACTAATTGTTATTTTTTCTGACTTTTTTTACCTATTATTAAAGGCAACTTAAATAAACGTTCAGTTGAGTGCGTGCGACTTATGTCCACAAATTGATGATAAATGAAAGATCTAACAATGTGGCAAGCATAAAAAGATCAGTACATAAAAAAGTAGATCATTATCAGGAGAAAAAATTGGCAAAAGGTAGATCGGCGACGTAAATTTTCCACGGCAACGTCGGGATAAAATCATAACAAGTGTTTTCTTATTTCCTTTTCAACGTTCTCACATTTATATGCTCGGCACGGAATACTTTCAGTTTAAAATTCCTTTTTATTGAAGCTACTTCTGATTCGCATTTTTATAATATACTAAACATATTTACGATTAGTGTGTCATGATATCTAAGTTTTTTGTACAATTTTCCAATCGCGATATTCATATATATTAGGGGCACATGAAAATGGCAAACCTCAAACTACGGGAGACCCTAGGGTAACATTGTTCACTCATATTTAATACAACAATAAAATTGCTCCCTTTAGAGTGTGCAATGTTTTTTAACCTCTTCAAAAATACTCCTTAGCAAATTTCCCAGATAACTAAACGATCACGTAACTAAGTATTTGACTTACTAAAAGCTCGTGCGTACACCAGTTCAATGTATCTTTCTTGTGGTGCAAAGAAAGACGGTTAAAAATTATATTAAGTAGTACAACCGAAAATAAATAATCAAAAACAATGTGCACTTAACGTACCTAAGTTAACTTGCATATTTATTTCCGTAACTAACAATTTTGTCTGAAGTCTAAAATTTCATTTTTGACAAACTTCAGAAGAAATACAGTACAGCATAGCGTAAAATACATTTGAAACACTTTGTTCTCTAACCAATTACTGTCCATAACTTTATTTTCTAATTTAGTTTTGATTATGTATGCATCCATTGAGTACCAGAGGCAATAAATGGTTCACATAAATTTAGTGAAAGCACAAGAAATAAAATGAAGACATTAGTACGCTCTCGACGCTATTAACGAATTATCAAGGGATAACTCTGAGTTTTAGCACTTTGGTAAAACTAATTTTTCGATAATTTTCTGTAGAAATTTTGGAACTACCAGTACAAATTGTTAGAATAATTAACTAATGGATGAAACCTGTCATGTATTTTTGAAAGTACTAACAATGTAAACTTTCTTCGGCATATGTTTAGGGATGATGCAGAATGTATCCACGCATATCTTTGCACTTAGTGACTAGAATTTTAAGCTTAAAGGCTTTTAATTCTGACATTTTTAAATGAAAGGAATTATTATGTATGTATGAAATATCAATTTTCTAAAAAAAAAAAAAAAAAAAACAGTTTGTGCATTTTACGTGAGTGTGCGATAATGCAAATAATGCCCGCGATAAGTACAAATAATTTTCTTTTTAACAAAAGACATATATTTTTTTGAAACGTAATTTATAATATTATAAGAGTTTTTTTCGTTCTATATCACAATTTTAAGCCTATGCTTAAAATTTTGAGAATTAAGAGCAAATATATGCCTAAAAATGTCTCATTTGTCGAAATGGATAGAGGCGTATTTGAAAAAAATGTATTACTGAATTCAGCACAAAATTCAAATTGATACAATAAACATACAGGTTAAGCGGCAATACTTATAGTTTAATTACAAAAGAAAGTTTTCGTTCTATAGAACAAAGTAGCAGTTACAACTGTGACTACAGTTCATACTGCCACAGTGTAATCAAATTTAGTATTTGACTATGATTGGAACCTTGATTTTTTTCACAAAAGTACATCAATATAATAGGAATTTCGTTATTCATTTAAAGTATCCCTTTCAATTGTAACTACTCGTCCAATTTAACTATGGGTTTTAGTTGACAGAATTCTACATCAGTCATTAACTAGAAAATTTGAATGATTATCAATGTGCATTGTTCTTTTTCTTTTTTTATCATTAGTGTGTATGTTGGCTACGTAGTTTAGAGGGTTTTTTTCTGTACACTATGATAAAAATAGATGTTAAAATGTTAATCATATCTTAAATTTACTTTAGTTTTAATGCAAAGGAGTTATTCCGAAATCGACTGCTTTTAATGAACTACGAAGTCTCAGCATGATCAAAGACACACCGCGAGTGCATGAACAGATGATTGCAACTTCAAATATTCAGACATCTAAAAGCGAATGTTTAAAACATATGCTTTCCTAACTTAAACTAGCTTCAGGCACATCAAAAGAAAATAGGGGAAAGGGGTGAGGTAGCTACATGATTAACTTGTGATGAAAATTTTCTTACTTTCTTGCGTAATTAAACTCTTATATATATATATCTCAAGACTTACATCTATGTCTATGTAGGGGAACAAAGTTCACGGCATTATCGGAGTAGAAATAAGAGAGGAACCATGACCTCTCCCCCCCCAAAAAAAAATCCTCAAAATTCGTCAAAAATATTGGTTATGAAGAAATTCTACCGAGAGGCCCATCATATATTAGTAGTTAATTAGGGCATAAATAATAGTTTTAAAATAAAACTGATTGAAACAACTTATGAAAATGAATAAAGAATGTACAGTGAACTCTCACTTATACACCGCCTCATTTATGCTCCTTTTTCACTTATACGACGATTTTGAATGATCCCAGCACATTCCATATCAAAACAATGATAGCATCATTCCTTTATGCGTCGCTCTAAAGATAAATATTTCACTTACGCGCCGAAATTTTCGTAAAATGTAAAACAATTTATTTATTTTCTTTAAAAAATAAGTTTTTTTTTTCACTTTCCTATTTAATCTTTCGATTCGCGGCAGGCATTTTTTCCGCATGAACTAGAGTTCAGAGAGGGACAATTTTTAATCATGCATCGTTTTAAAGGGAACAGTTTATAATTAGGTATGCTACAAGTTTTGTTTTCTCTTTATTATTGTAGTTACGTTACAGTTATTGCCAAACCGTAGTATAATGTACCTTGTCTATGTAAACATTCTTATTCATTCCCTCATTAGAACCTATGTTGCGTTTTAGTACTTTAAATAGGCTTGGTCACTTATACGTTTCTTTCACTGGTGTGCCTTTTTCTGTTGGTCTCTTGGGCCGGCGCATAAGTAAGAGTTCACTGCATAATTATTTTAAGTTATCTTTTTGTGCCATTACACATCATATTTTCTACTTAAGAAAGATTCAGACATAAAAAAATCTTGGCTAGAAAAACATTCTGTTGCAGTTGTCATTAGTCGCATCAGCAATAAAAAATCACAAGGAGTTCGCTTTTTGTACAAAAAACTCGTTCGGAAAAATTTACATATGAAACTAATCCACGATTTGTAGACGCACATCAATAAATGAACAATTGCTTTTCTGTAAATTTTTTAAACTACTTTCACTGTATTATGTGGTTATTTTACTTTTTCGTTACCTTATTCTTTAAAATTGGATTCTTCAACCTTTTATCACCGATGAAATCATCGGCAAAAATTATGAATATAGCAGGCCACAGATGTGTCAGTTGTCCTATATAGGCAGAATTTGAAAAATGGCGAAGAATGTAATGGAATTCAAATAAATTTCAAAGGGAGGAAATGCAGTTAGTAATGTTTACACTGTCACAATGCATCAAGACAAAGAAAGGACAACAGAATTCAAATCATCATTAGTCGGTTCAGTAGTTCTGGCGATAATTTATAAAATCTGAAAATTTCTCCAAGTTTTGCACGCAAGTATAGAAATATAGAGCACACGAGCAATGCATGCTTAAGTATTCTTGGATATTTTTTTGGACGCAAATGAAACCAATTAACCCATTTATGCCCAGTAGCCTAAAAACGGGACGCTTGTTAGTTACTGCAAACAAAAACCTGTAATGGGTATATCATTTTACTAAAGCTGTTTTTCACAAGTAAATAGTCCTTCTTTTGAGAAAACCAGTTAGAGCCACTATTTGGACATCAGAGTTTATTTATTGACAGCTATTTTCAGACAAATCAGTCAAGCAACGATCCAGCATGGGTAGCCACAGAAAGTAAGTTTTTTTGCGAACTTATTTTTCATAAAATTAAACTATTTTGAAATGATTTGCTTAAAATTGATCGCAGATGCCTTCTGTAATGTTACTTTGCGAAAGTAAAGTCAAGTAAGGTCGTGTTTTGTTCACATATCTGCAAAATATCCCATAAACAGGACGTTAAATAACTTAATAAATATGGCAACGGCGATCTATTTTACGCCGAAAATGTATGTAAACCATTCCAAGTAAGGGCCATGCTCCACATCGACGTAAAGCAGAAAAATTAGGCAGAAGCGTAAAATGGATTCAATGGTGTTCCTATGGAAAGTACCCGGATTTTCGGTTTCTGCCTTCAGTTTCGGTCGCGTTTTACGCTGATGTGGAGCATGGCCCTAAGAGTTTTAAGCAGATAAAAATTGTTAACAAAAGCTTGGCATAAGTGGGTTAAGGAATGTATTTTTTAAAGAAAACTTACATTTTACTGCCGAGTTACACTGCAAATAAAAATTCTGATTGAAGTTTATGTGAAACATTACTCATGACCTCTGAAAATAGCAAGGGAGATATGTTCAACAAAGAACATTTAAGTTCGCCAAAATCTGAAAATGTGCTATCAAATTCTTATATTTGCAATACAGTGCACCGTGTTGTAGTTTTGTTCAACAACTCTTTTGAATACCAATTTTTGAATGCCAATATAATTTTTCCTTCAAAATTGACATTACTGCGGGAAGTATTTTTTTTTTTTAGCTTTCATATTTTATTCGCTTATTTTTTTCCTTTACTTATACAGTAGCATAGCACTATATGCTAACGTCTACTAATTCCCCTTTTTCTTGGAAATATTCAAATAATTGCCAAGGAAGCCTTATAACAATATAATTAATTCTACTGCCCAAATTTTCTTTTCCTTAGGAACTCCGGACGTAACTAAGGCTCTTTACATACCACAATAGAAAAAATTATTTCTTACATTTATTTATACAAACATGTTCTGTACATTAAATGTGGTTTTAAAAAATATATATATAGTACATGAATATGTGTTTATATAATAGTTTAAATGTTTTCCAGACCTATATAATGGCAATACATGCTAACTTCAGATAATCAGCCTATTTCTTGAAGAGATTCAATGGATTGCTAAGGAAATCTTCATAAAGAACAATATCGTTAACCTCACTGCCCGTAAATCTCAAAAAAGAGCATTATTTTCTTTTCCTTAGGAACTTATCCCAGGAACTTATTGACGCAACAATTCGCACAAAACGTCAGTCGCATATTCCGTGATACGATCTTTGGTCTGGCAACAGTAGAGGTCATTAGCGGGAAGGTATTTTTTATCACGTTCTCTTGTCGGAATGCAGGGCCCCGTAATTGAGCTCCGGGCGTAACTAAGGCTCTTTAGATACCACAATAGGAAAAATACCGATGAAATTCTCCTGTAATGAATCAGGATTCCTTCGTACACACCACGTTTCCACAAATCTGAAGTTACCGTTAGATAGATCGTTCTTAGGGACAAATATTTAACTTTGATGTCTTATTGGTTTGCTTACAGAATTTAAGATTTACATTCGAACTGGTAAAACAGTTTTATGTGCTCTAGTTAGTATTTATCTTTCCTTTTTACTGTTTAAATAAGCAATGCAAATATTAGTTTACTAGATTACTATCCGGCGGCTTATTTAAAGGGCTTTAAAGGCTTATTTCTATTACTCTATCTATTCAAAATTGAAAGAAAATGGCCATTTTGAGACAAAAAATTTGAATTTTGATCTTGCTCGATTTTTTTGAAATTTTAAAACTCCGCCTATGTGAATTCTAGTGCATCAAGGAACCTCTGTGCTAAGTTTGATGAAAATCCGATGAAAACTTGATTTGTATATGGAACAAACATACAAACAAACAAACATACATCCATTTCTATGTATATAAATAGATTTGATCGGAACTTTCATTGCGGAAACATATAGTGTATTTAAGCATTCACATTAAGTATGGTTTTTAAATTATTTTTTTTATGAATTAATTATTAGCAGCAAAAAAAATTATGCCTAGATCGTGTCTTGAATCTACTACAGATCAATACTGAAAATTCAATTTATCTGATTGACTGAACTCTCATTACCTATTAGTCTGTAATATATAATGATGGAAATCTATATATTCAGAAACGATCCGAAAATATCTTAAATGTGCGTTAAGCTTCTTAATAACTTATTCTATTAGCACTGCTGCAAGTTTCAACCAAAGAAAGTTTTAGTAATGGGAAGAAATCAATTTATGAAAGCAGTGCTGGTAGATATATTTTTATAATCAAAAGTAATAATTTAAACTATTATTTTTCCGTTTCTAATACTACCAAGACTTTAAAAAGCGAGATATATTACACACTTATTAAAACTGCATACTTGCTAGTAATAGTCACCAGAAAACTGTATCCCACTATGTTAAATAGCCTCATTCTGTCGAAAGAAATTAAGGCTAAAGAGTAGACGAATAAGCTTTCGCCGATGCTTTATAAACAAAAGTGTCCACACACTTTCCAACATTCACATTTTCTCAAGTTTCTCGAGAAATGTCAAGCCAATTGTTCCGGAACACTTTTCATATGAAGGAGTACGTTTGAGTTTTATACGTTTAAGGGTACCGAACTGCGAGCTGAGACGCTACTTGTATGTGGAGTACACAAAAAGATGCAGTTGGTAATGTTACGCTTAAAAAGTGTAAGTTCTTTATAATTGGAAAATCACTTAAAAATACAAGGTAGAATTACACTGAAGTGACAAAAGTCATAGGATACCTCTTAATATCGTGTCGGCCCTCCTTTTGCCCGGCGAAGTGCAAAAACTCGACGTGGCATGGACTCAACAAGTCGTTGGAAGTCTTCTGCAGGAATATTGAGCCATGCTGTCTCGATAGACGTCCATAATTGTGAAAGCGTTGATGGGGCAGGATTTTGGGCACGAACAGACCTCTCGATGGTGCCCCATAAATGCTCAATGGGATTCATGTCGGGCGATCTAGGTGGCCAAATCATTCGTTGGAATTGTCCAGAATTTTCTTCAAACCAATTGCGAACAGTTGTGGCCCGGTGACATGGCGCATTGTCATCCATAAAAATCCCATCGTTGTTTGGGTACATGAAGTCCATGAATGGCTGCAAGTGATCTCCAAGTAGCTGCACATAAGCATTTCCAGTCAATGTTCGGTCCAGTCGCACTAGAGGACCAAGTCCATGCCATGAAAAAACAGCCCACACCATTACGGAGCCACCACCAGCTTGAACAGTGCCTTGCTGACAGTTTGGGTCCATGGCTTCGTGGGGTCTGCGCCACACTCGAACCCTACCATCGGCTCTTACCAGCTGAAATCGTGACTCATCGGACCAGGCCACGGTTTTCCATTCATCTAGGGACCAACCGATATGCTCACGTGCCCACGAGAGTCGCTGCAAGCGATGTCGTTCTGTCAGTAAAGGCACTCGAGTCGGTCTTCTGCTGGAATAGCCCAAGAAATCCAAATTTCTCCGCACAGTTCTAGCAGACACGTCCATTGTACGTCCCACATTGATTTCTACGGTGATTTGACGCAGTGTTGCTTGTCTGTTAGAATTTACGACTCTTTGCAGACGTCGCCGGTCTCGATCTTTAAGTGCAGGCGGTCGACCACTGCGCTGTCCATGGTGGGATGTTATGCCTGAAATTTCATACTCTCGGCACACTCTTGACACAGTGGATCTGGGAATGTTGAATTCTCTAACGATTTCCGAAATGGCATGACCCATGCGTCTAGCTCCAACTAACATTCCGCGTTCAAAGTCTGTTAATTCACGTCGTGCGGTCATCATCACGTTAAAACCTCTTCACATGAATAACTTGAACAGAAATGAAAGCTCTGTAAAAGCACTGCGCATTCATACCTGTTCTATGCGATGCTACTGCCATCTGAAAATTTGCATATTGCTATCCCATGACTTTTGTCACTTCAGTGTATAAAAGCTAGAATTGCATTTCAAATAAAGTAGTATTGATAGCTGAAGTTTCATTTGCGGCTTAAAATGTAATAAAAAATTAAGACCTTCTTGCCTCCATATTTTTATGTAAGCGGCAAATAATAGAACTGAATATTTTCTTCAATTTCAACCCAATACGTTTGGTGTAATAAAAAAGAAAAACAATTACTGATTGGTTCTTCTTAGACTTCACTTTTTACATCATCGAAAGTAATTTTTAAGCTTAAAATTCGGGTTATATATTTTGAATAAAAATCCTATTACGTAATTTAAGCCTTATGAAACATAAACACACCAAAGGAGCTGCAATCAAGACAAAACCATATTCATATTTTTGAAAAAGAAGGAAGAAAAGAGCGAATTTTCAAACTCGCAATTTGCTTCTAAGAATAATATTTTCCATCTAATTCAAAAACCTTACAAAATACTTTAAGAAATATCTTCAACAAGTATCGTTAAACGGCTCCTATTTCTTTTTATTCCTCAACTTCCTCTCATTTTCTTTATTTTTCCACTCTTTCATCTTTTTGTTGTCTCCCCATTACTGATTTTTATGAGCAATGAATATAAACCCTATCAATTCGATTACCTCCAAGCTTATCGAGACTTTAACGGAGTTCAGGAAGAGAAAAATAATCTTATCGCATCACTTATGTCTTAGATCATCTCAAAAATATATGCTGTAGAAGAGTTTATTTTAAAATATTTGATAAACGAGCTCAATACTTTTGAGATTACACTGTAATGAATCCAAGTTTCATTTTAAACATTTGCTTATTTTTAGTACAAATCTACTAGCTTTTTTTTTTTTTCTTGTTTCACTTTTGTTTAGATTGGAGGTAAAATCTGTACCTCAGAACCAAAATGACGTAAGTCCAAAATGACGATTTTCACTTTTTTGTTTCATTGTATGTAGAATCTTATTCCACATCGACCCATTAAAACAGTATTTTATAAAACACATTCCTTCACAATTATTTAACAGCGTGAAAAGAGCGCGAGTCCCATCCTTTGCACGTATCCGACTATTATTTCCGCCCTCTACTGCAAAATGACGAAAATGGACTTACATTAGTCTGGTTCTGAAGTACAGAAATAACTTTTGCACATTCTTTTGTAGGGTCGTAAGAGAAATATTTGTCTCTTAGCACAAAGCATGGACGACCACTTTTTCTAGTGGTCAGGGAAATCTGACCCGGATGGAGGGGTCCCAGGTCCAAATCCCACCTAGTCTAGTAGGCATAGATAGAGTGGTCAGGGGTTCGAATCCCGGCTCGGGCATGGATGTACTTTCTCTCTGCTGCCCCTGTCCCTTCTTCGTATGAATGTGTTGTTGTTTATTGTACTGTGAATGGTTGCCTACCCTATAAACGGATCCTAATGGTATGTGAGTACTGTGGAAGTCGGACTTCACACCAAATGGTGGTGCAGTTGGAAAAGTGAAACAACACTCTCCGAATTGCCAGCCTAGTTGACACAAGACGACAACAACGACACTGTAAAAAATTAATGCTGTTTTTGCAGTATAAATCAGCTAATTTTACAGAAATAAACTGTGAAATTGCTAATTTTATAGAAATAAATTGCAAAATTGCTAATTAAAGAGTTTATTACTGTGCAGTTTACAGTTTTAAACAGGGACATCTGTTGTCAGTATTATACTGCCGTTTTTACAGTATAATACAGTTTAATTTTACGACGATAAAATGTCAAATTCCTAATTTTACAGTAAGAAACTCTGAAATTGCCAATTTACAGTATATTACTGTGCATTTCATAGTTTTAAATTGGAACCTCGGCTGCCAATGATATACTGTAAAAACAACAGTTCGTTTATTGTAGTGAACCTGTAATGTTTTACTCTCACGTTATCTTTTCTGTCTGTTTATATAAATTGCTATGGAGATAAAAACATCAGTATCGTTAAACGATGAGTTTATGCTCCACTTAGCAATACAGAAAAACGACATGAGTTCATATAAAGTGAAGATTATATCCAACAAAGGAAAATAAGTTTCTTTATTAAATGCATTTTCAGCTAATTTTTAATTTTACGTAAGTAAGATCGTGATACAAAAAATACAGTATTCATTTTCGTACCTTAAGTGGAGTTTGCAGCAGAGTGCTTGACCCGAAAGCTATGACACAGCCAAAAGTTGACTTTGTATATAGAGATAATTTTTTTTATTTATTTAGGTTATTTCAATACATTATAGCTTATTCATATTCAACGGTTGCTCTCTTTTCGTGTTTCTTATGCGATAAACTATACGTTACGATAACTTACACATATATAATTTAAAAAAAAAAAGCAAAACAAAAAAATCAGAAAAAATTAATAAATGTGAAAATAAATAGACGAACAAGTGAAACGAATATTGCATAAACTAAAGAATGAAAACATTGAAACTTGTATGTGACACAATATAAGATTCTTTTACGTTCTAACAGCAGGAAAATAAAAGCACAAATTGCATATCAGATTCAGAAACTTATATACCATTCAAAAAAGTAGCCAAACTAACAAGAGCAATGTCGAAATTAACTAATATCTAATATCGAAATAAGTTAAAAACAGTACATTAAACAACATGAAGCATGGGTTTGCATAGTCCATAGCAGTCTTACAGTAAATAAATCACTTGAAAACAAAAACATAAAAGAACAGAAGAAACATAAAAAAGGTCTCACACGAAAATAGTGATAATAATAATAGCAATAACATTTGTAGCATCAGAAATCACAATAGAAAATGCAGCTACACTGCAAACAAATTTTGTAATGTTCCTGGAAAATAATGGGAAACTGTTATGCCTAATTTCTGCCAGTAACATGTCTAGAAACAAACAGGAAAGTTTCCCACTGAAAGTCAGTAAGCTTCCTGATGAGCTCTGTAATCTTCCCAGCAATAACCGGTTTTACGTTATTACAATAAATCGTTTCGGCAAAACTTATATATTTATAACAGCAGTTCGACACCTTTCATGTTATCCTAAAATTGCTCCTAGAAAAGCGTGTAAAATATGTGCAAAGCTAAGGCAGTAATTGCAAGCAAATAGCAAACCTATTGTTTGCTTGCAGTTTTTCAGTGCCTAGAAACTGCAAATTTGGAGCAAATAAGTCAATCGGTGCAGTTCGTTTATCAAACTAAAGGCAAAACACTAAATACAATTGCTGGATATGCTGTCCAACTGATACCTAAGACTTTTTTTTTACTGTATATTGTTTCTGAAGTCTGCATTCACGCAACTTGTTTCAATTCAGTAAACTTTTTCGGAATGGAAGTTAAATTTTACAGGAAATTTGGGGAAATCTTTGAAATCTCGAACTGTTACCCAGAAATGACCTGTAAAATTTTGGAACTTGCCCACTGTGTATACAGCCTATAGCATGGTCTGGACAACGCGCATGCTCCAATCTATCAGTCAAATGGAGTGAATCCGATTAGTTCATGCTTGGAACATAATAAGCACGGAGTTTTGCATCGAACAAAAAGGAAATTAAATTAAAAAAAAATACAAGCCTTGTTTTTCGAAAAAGAACTTCGTAGCTATTTTCATGTGAACTAATTTTGTACCCAGTTTCGTAATTGCACATTGCGTTGATTTTTCAGTAAAGAGTTTGACCCGCGCGCCTTAACGTAATTAAAAGTGGGTTCTATATGTATAGATAGAATAAAAGATTCCAACTCTTTATTACCTTTCAGGTATTTAAAGGAAAAAAAAACTACTGCATAATGTGGCCAAACTATAGTACTAATCTATATATATAAAGATGACGGTGTTCGTTTGTCTGTTTGTACGTTTGTAACCGCTGGCCAGAAGCCCCCGCAGCACCCACAGACCTGAAACTTGGCCCAAAAATTCGAACGTATCCCCGTGTAATGCACCTCGAAGCCCAAATTTTTAATTTCGAATTAGTTATTTTTAAATTAATTAATTAGTCTCATTTTTGGTGTATCCGCCATAATTGAGGGGGGAAAACCTTCCCCCACCCCAAAACATTATATATCGTTGGAAAGGGTTTTTTTTTCTGAAAAAGAAAAGTTTTAGTACGTTTCTGTCCGTTAATTAGGACAGGAGATATTAATTAATCAAATTTAGTCAATTTTCAAGGCCTAACTCTACGCAGAACTGAAACACTAGAGCCATTTTTCTGATCAGCTGCTCTTTTGTCCCTGAAGTTACTTTGTGGTTTAAATTTGCGTATAGATTTAAGCCTTGAAAATTTATTCAATTTGATTAATTAATATCTCCTGTTTCTTACTTAACTTTCTGTCTCTTATATTTATTTGGCGAATTGATTTAAACTTTAACATGACTTTAAGTGGAATTTAAAAGATTGTGAAGCGCATTTGAACTAAAGGATATAATATTTTTTCTTCAGAGGAGGTTAAAGTGAATTTAAATTTATTAAGTTGACTTCCTCAAATTTCGGGGTTCCTGAAAATGTCACAATGGAACTATCATTGTTAAAAATTTAGAGATGGCTATTCAGTTCCTCTTCGCATTTGGCGTCGTAAAGTTTGGCGACAATCAGGAAATTTACCAAACCTCCCAGCCAGTGAAACACTACTTTCTCCAACTCAAAGAAAAATGAAACGGTCTGGGAAGGAACAGTAGTTGTTTGCAGTTTAAAGTGTATTTTATTGCATGTTTAAAACACGCATTTAATGCCGCCATCACTAAATTTTTAATAATAATAGTTCCATTCTGACATTTTCTGTAACACCGCTATTCAGTTAACCGGGAAATTTTCCAAACTTCCCGGCCAGTGAAATCTTGATTATTTGAGAGTCACTGTTACATTGTAATCACTTCAAAGAGATGGTATGAAAGACATTATATTTCTTTCCTTTTAATGTTCACAATAAAATCATGGAAGAATGGTTGTGGCTGATCTACCTGATACAATCGGTTCCCTATGTTAATAAATTTAGATTTGGCGACCAATTTTTCATTGAAATTACGGTTAAATCGGTGAATTATATTAAATTTCAAGGGCAATATTGCTGTGGTCGTTGAGAGTTTTCGAAAATTTTGACTCTACAGTTGTGTCAAAAGTTCCATTGAAACGTAAAAATTTCGCTAAAAATAAATAAGTTAGTCACACACACACACACACACACACACACACACACACACACACGAAAAGAAGAAAAGTCTTAAGAGTGAGTTAAAGTTTATTTAGTTAACTTCCTTTACATTTATTGCACGGGCATCGCCGTGCGGGTACTGCTAGTAGTTTATAAATTTCTTTTAAAGAATGTACTGTTTAAAAATCTTTTCAAAAGAACTAATTATAGTAAAGTATCGGAAATAACTCTACGCATCATTGAAATAAAATAAAGATTTTGACAGTTCCACGAGTGAAATCTGAGGACGCTTTAAAGTCCTTGTTAGTAGATATTTCTAAAAGATTTCCCACTTTTTGTTCCGCATAAGATAAATAAATGAAGTGTCGTCTGCACCATTTCAGAATTTTCAATAAAAATCAAGTCTTGCCGCGGCTCCTTAATGCAATGACAATAGAGCGTTTCGTTCCTAACAAGGAATAGAACGTAGAAATATCGATCTGCGACGATTGATATCAAATATCGTCGTCATATTTTACGCTGGCACTTTCTCGGCAATATATGGACAAGCAGTTTTCAAATAGCTTCTGTTTTATGTTAAGAGCTGTAAATTTTTGCAAAAATAAAAATTGTTGCTTTTTGTGTATAGTTTCCAATCTTTTAAATTTTCCTTACCGGTAAATGGAATATAAAATAAATACTATAGTCTTTCCCTTTCCGAAGCTTAAATAGGAGAGAAGTTCCAAATGCTAATTATTATTATCAGGCTAAACAACTAAAAAAAATATATAAAGATGGATTCATTTTGGTCAAAACTAATTTATTTTTATTGTATATCATTATGTAAATTTCGATTATATAAAGCGAAATCCATATGTGTTTAAAAAGCCTCAAGAACATAAAGCATTTTTCTTGACAAGTTTGAAATTTATCTACCCTTTTTGAGATCCCCTCCCCCCACATACTACCATTTACGGATTTAATTTATCTAAATGACAATTTTCGTTTTTATAAGTTGTAATACCTCTTACCTACGGCTACAACTATGCTAAATTGGCTTGAAGAATAATTTGAACAGTTTTTATTATGGACCAATACAGGTGTTCCTCTTCTTTCCAAGACTACACTGTTAAAAAAATTTCCTGAAAATAACGAAAAAATATACGGCAGCTGAGTTGCCGGAGTGTTTCCGTTTCGTTAATTATATTTCCGTGATTTTACGGAAAAATGACGAACGGAGCGTTCGTCATTTTTCCGTTAGGCATTTTTTCGTTTCGTAATTCTCCGTTCTTCATTTTTTGGTTCTTATTATCCCCGCTTATACGTTATAGGCTTATACCTATACGCTTTGACTTATATGTATACATGCAAGATGGAAAATTATTTAAATTTTGCAAATTAACAAGCGCTTTTATAGCAGCTTAATATCAATAGCAAATTATCTATGGAAGTTCAATAAATTAGTCCTTTAAGTGTCGCAAAATGCGTAGATTGTGTAGAACAACAAATGCACAAATTGAAATTTTAAGAAACATTTGAAAATTTGCGAAACAATATAAACATATAAAAAGAACAAACATGGGTAATGTGCTGCCTTATCTTTTTCGTTTGTTCTTTTTATATGTTTATATTGTTTCGTAAATTTTCAAATGTTTCTCTAAAGTTTCCTAAAATTTCAATTTGTTCATTTGTTGTTTTTTCCAATCTACACATTTTGCGCCACTTAAAGGACTAATTTATTAAACTTTCATATATAATTTGCTATTAATATTAAACTGCTATAAAAGCGCTTGTTTATTTTGCAAAATTTCAATAATTTTCCATCTTGCATATATAAGTATAAGCGTATAGGTATAAGCCTATAACGTAAAAATGTGGGTGATTAAAATATGGGAAAATGAGAAACAGAAAAATAGAGCAATTAAAAAAGGAGCGTAAACTAGCTCACCGGAAACTTATATATATATAAGACAAAATGATGAGCAAAAATGTAAACTTAAAACTCTAACGAATTTTGTTTTTTAGAAAAAGTTTGAAAATATCCGCTCATATACTTCAAACTTTTAAACATCTTGCCTTTAAAAAAAATACTAAAGCAATACAAGAATTGGCTTTTTTTTTTTTTTCATTAAAAATTTTAGTTCATTAAAATAACATGATTTTTTTGAAAAGATTACATCAATCTCGCATAAAATACTCAAATATTTCGAAGATGGAATGATCAATGCATAGTATTTCTGAGCGCATAACTTCAAAAAATTAAAAAGTATTAACAAGGTGCATTCTTTTAAAAATATTTTCTCTTATGTTTGAATAAAAATTAAGTTCTTCCGAAAGTTCTTTTTTTCCTTTCTGAATTTGAAACATTCGTGGTTCCTTAAAAAAAATCCTGTATTGTTACTGATTTCCTCTATTTTCATATATATTTACGTTATGGTGTTCATAGTGATCAACACTTTCAGAAATGCACTCTCAAAATTAACGAATTTTCTTTGTTTTTGATGAAATCACTTGCAAGAATATACCCCGAGCGAACATTTCGTCATTTTTTTGGGGATGAATTTCGTCAAATGTAGCAAAATATTTCTTTATCCTAGTATCGTCAAATTGACAATCATTTTCGTAGTTTTGACAACATTAATTTCGTCACATTAACGAAGTAAAGTCATAAAGTAAAAAAGCTAAGTTTTGAAACTAAGCTTTTAAATCTTGATATAAAATTACAAAAATCATTTCACTAAATTTTACGAACCCTCAGTTTATACATGCAACTCCTAAAATGCACAATTGGTTTACATCATGAAATAACTAACTGTTAAGTCTGGACTCAGATTAAAATAAAAATAGCAGTAACAAAAATAAAAATTCTTACCTCCAATTTGGAATAGAAAATGCTCAAAAAAGGCAACAATAGAGCGAGTAGATTTTAAAATATACTAACACGCCCTTTTGTTGCCCATTTTGATTTTATCCATTGCGATAAACGAAGTCTTCTTAAGAAAATGCTCATAATCACATGCATACCGCATAAACACATGAAAAGATCCAAAATATTTTTTCAGTCAATTTGATTAACTACGCAGAATCCTGGAATAACTCTTATTCAACTCTGTTCTTCGAAGCATTTTCAAATTGAAACAAAATGGCACACATAATAACGTCCTGCGGAATACGATTAAATAACATTCCAATGTGATGTTTTTTGTTTAGTAGCTATCCAAACGACGAGACACAGATGTCCTCTTTTCCATGCTAATGCGAATAATACAAGTCGCTTCATAGAGGCTTAAACATGCATATTAATTCTCGATGACTTTGCGTTTCTTTTGCTGTGCACTTTGATTCAGTTATGAATCATTTATGCTGCCAAAAACTAAGTCGTATCTGCGCACGCGCGAAGTCTATTCAGACTCTCTCTAACTTCCTTGTTCGATATATTTCAACCACAAAACCGGGTACATTCCGTTTTTTGTTTCTCCAACTTGGTAATTCACGGAATAGTTCCGTTTTTTTAAGGAAAAGTTATGTTTTGAAACGAAAACGGAAATTTACTGTTAAAATCAGTAAAAATCTTCCTGAAAATTCAGGTTTTTTTTAACAGTGTACAGCCGGTTGCCAGCACAGGCTGTCTCAGCCAGATTACGCCATCTTGATCTATCTGAAGCTATAGTTGACCATCAGTTGGCTATCAATCCGCTTACCACTTTCTACTCTATCTATGAGTCATTCCATATAGTGACTAACGTAAGATTCAGAGCTGATTTTGTAACTGCTCTTACTTGTAACTTAAAGGATAAAAAATATTTTTTAGTTATGCTGGTGAATTTACAATGTACATGTCATCTATGTATCATTTCTGCTAAGAATTTTATACAAAATTGCTGACAGTAGATATTTTTTCAAACAAAAATATCTGTGTGACTAACGTAACATTTTTGCAACCCTAAAAATGAATGCTCATGTTTTGAGGCAAAAATTTCTCAAAGTTAAGCAAGTGTTAAAAATTGAATGATACATTTGAAAAATGTCGAAAGTTGGCTTTTAAAAACATAAAACACATTCATTAAATCTTATTTTTTTTTACTCTTAAGTGTCACTTTTACTCAAAATAGCGTGTGACTAACGTAACCATCGAATAACAAGCAGTAGACACATTACAAACTATTTATTATGGCTAATCTCATCTATAATTACAATACTTTTTCATTTTTTTAACCCGTTATGCCGTATGATTTTTATTTAATCATTTATCTATTTATTTTTCGATACTTTTTTCACTTTTTTTTTCTTCGGCTGAGTTTGACATTTCTATGGAATGACCTCTATCCACCTTTTCAGTCTTCCTTGTACCCCCCCCCCCTCGAGTATAAACTTATTTTCTAAACAAGATTTTCATTGATACATCGAAATACATACCGAAACCACCTAATCAGACAGATCTTGATCACTTTGACTTGGTTGGGTTCTCTGTATTTCAATTAAAGTTCATGGTTGTATCATACTCCCCAGATTCTGATCTCATTTACTGCTCGATCTTTTTCGAGATTTTTCTTTCAAGAGTCATAAGGTTCACTTGATCTTCCTTAATAATTGACCAGCATTTGCCGATCAACCTAGGTCCCCCAACAGATATGCATTTATTAATATGGGGCGTAATCGAAAAATCTGTTTGTGTACAAAATTCTGCACATGCAATCCTCTGATAATTATGAACGTCTACAGCGACAGTACAGCTAATACTTTTTATACACCGTAAAAAATGAATGTTTTTACAGTATAATACAGTTAGTTTATTGCAATAAACTGTAAAAATTGCTAATTTTACATGAACAAACTGTAAAATTTCTACTTTTACAGCACTAAACTGTAAAATTGCTAATTTTACAGTAATAAACTGTAAAATTGCTAATTTAACAGTTTATTACCGTGCATTTTACAGTTTTAAACTGGAACCTCTGCTGCCAGTATTATACTGTTTTTTTTACAGTATAATACAGCTAAATTGTTACGGCAATAAACTGTAAAATTTCTAACTTTACAGTAAGAAACTGTAAAATTGCTAGTTTTACAGTTTATTACTGTGCATTGTACAGTTTTAAATTGGAACCTCGGCTGCCAGAATTACACTGTAAAAACGACAGTTCGTTTTTTTCAGTGTAAGGAACCTTAAATGACTGGGTCAGAGACACGTCTTTTTGTAGCACTTTTCTAAGCAAAAGGAGGTTCAACACGATATTAAAAGATCATTAATTTTGTCATTTCAGTAAATAAAATAATTAGCAAATAGTGTTAAAAGTTATAAATGGCATTTTGTCCAGTTCTTATTTTCAGAAGACTGACGCAGACGAGATTTATCGCGCATGACAAACAAATTCATAAAAGCAACTGAGCAAAATGTCTTCCCTTGTGTGGTAAAAAAAACTCAAGTAGAAAAAAGTGCAGAAGGGGTGGGGGGGGAAACGTATTTTTCTTTCCTGCACTATTTCTAGCCTTCTATTTTTTTTTATTTTGCCAATGTGTGTGTCCTCCGAATTTAATATACTTTGTGTTTTCAATGAATACTGAATAATTTTAAAAAATGACTATAAATCTGCGATTAGTATTTAAAATATATCGATCTTGAGAATATTTTTAGGCTAAAGATATTGTAGTTAATTGAGTTAGAATAGTTTTCCTTTTTTAGCTTACTTTCATGTAAAAATAAAAGAAAGACAAAAAAGTCACAAAAGGTTGACTTAATGCATAACAAAATAATGCATGGCTGTCTTTCCCATCCCTACAACTTTTGAATGAACAGTCCGATTTGAACAATATTCATTTTTTTGTTTGAAAGTTCTTGGCGAGGGTACATCATTCTGGTATTTGACTTTGTGAATAGAACAATTTTTTGTTTAATTTTGAACAGTTTAAAAAACCTGCTCCATTAAAAGCCTTTAAGTGAACAGTCCGATTCGAATATACTTTTTTTTAAATCTCGGCGAGAACATGCATTTGCAGTCTTATATAATTAAGAGAGTATATAGCAGATGCCAAAAGGTCGATATTGGTATACGGGAAAGTCGGCTCATATAGTTCTGAACGAAACCTCGTTACTTAGTGTGTTTGAACATCAATCTTTTCTTTTCTTTTTTTTTGCTTTTGTATGCTTATTCGTCTTTTTAAATTATCATATTTTCAATAATATATTATAAATGTGCATGCAGATCCTACATATCGTTACTGACTGAGAATTTTTTTTTTCGGAAAATTGCTTTCTTTCGGTTAACAATTGTAATGTTATAATTTACTCCCTACATATCAGCTATTTCGTATGAAAAAAAATAATCTAAAAAGATAAAGTAATCAAATACAAAGCTAGGCAGTTGAAAAAAAAGACAAAAGCAATAAAAACTTCCAATAAATGTTTTTTTAAAAACCTTGAAAATATTTGTTTTTTAAATTTTAATTTTTTAGGGAAAACATTTTTTCTCTTAATTAATTGTTTCCTTTTTCTCTTCTTTTATTGTACATTTATTTTTCGGTTTTTTTTCTGGCGATTAAGCTATACTTCTCTGCTGTTATTTGTATCATTGTTATTTGAATAAAAATTACTATTTTATTTCACATGAATGTCACACAGAAACTAAGAATATAGTCTGAGTCCTTGCAAAGGAAAGATACATAAATATATTTTTTCCTTATGAATCTGTATTTAGAAATCGTGTTGTTACCAAATGCACAATACAAGTGACATGATTAGGGTGATATGTTGCAGAACAAATTTAACAAGCACAATTTTTCACTTCATGTATATTTCACTGTCAATGTTTTGTGTATAGAAAAATGTGAAACATTTATTTTCACGATTATTTTGTATCTTTGTGCATTTTCACAACTTTTTCTTAACTTTTGCTTTACTAAATTGAAGAGAACAAATAATAGACTGCAATACCAGGAATCAATAAATTTCCCTTATGATTTTGCCTCCATGCAAAAGAATTCAATTTATTTACTCCTAGGGAATCTCTCTCTCTCTTTCTCAATAATGTTTATTTTACTTATTAAATTTCTTCCTCTGAGAATGACATCGGAGAATATGTCTGTGTCATGTAGTGATCAAATTAGCATTTCTGAAGCACTCTTTCTAATGGATAATCGAATCAGCCAATTTTTCGGAAAACCAATAAGACTTATTTGATTAAGCTAATGCAAAGTTCCGTTTATAGTTTTGAAATACGATATTCGCTTATTGGAGCAAAATACATTGCGGAAAATATTTTGAATGGTAATTGATACAAAATAGTTTTTTTACTTTTGATTG
>JAXGGA010012399.1:0-38889 GCA_038373865.1 Uloborus plumipes | reverse complement strand
CATAATATTGTTCCTACCCTATTCTATTCCGTTCTTTTTCAGCCCGACCGATACCTGAATCTCACCACCACTGAATTATCACTTTCTTTTAGCACTTTCCAAAGCTTTTCTATTAATGACATCATTACCTCTTTCCGTTATGAGATTTTTTTTCCTGGGGCTTTTGTTGTGGAAGAAATGCCAAGCAATTACTGGAAATGTATTTCCTCTTGGTATCAATGCCTGGGGAATGTAAGAGCAGTTTGTGAGAAGGGAAGGAATTTTCACGCCGCACATACAAGTATGATATATAAAAGGTAATTTCCTACATCAAAAGTTCGTAGGTAATAATATAAAAAAAAGGATGGGTTTGTCTTTTGCACAATAGAAAGTCTGCTGATGGGAGATTACTTTCAACAGTTGCAGTAGAACAAACTATTTGTAAATCGAATGATTCCCCCCCCCCCTAGTTATTATTTGGATAGTGTTGACTTACAGCTGACACTTCATTTTTACTCCACAAGGTTAATATCTCTCATCATTCATCACAGTTTATGACGTAATTTAATCATTCCGCCTCATAGTGGAATCAAAAACGAATGATTTTCTTCCCCCTTCACTAGTTATTATTTAGATAGTGTTGACTTATAGCTGGCTTCGTTTTTACTCCACAGGGTTAATACTCGTATCTCTCATCATTCTTCTGAGTTTAAGACCAAGGGCGTAGCTAGGGGGGTGCAGGAGGGTGCAGCTGCACCCCCCTAGATCAGAGCCAATGGGAGGTCAATGTGACCTCCTATTTTATTTATTTTTTTGACAAACTATTTTGTCCCCTTTTATGCATTTCATTGTTTCATGCTGGTGCAGACAAATAAGCTCGTATTTTATTACTCGGTGAAATTTGGAATTTCATTCGGTCATTGAGAGTCCCCCTCCCCCTCGCCTCCTCTTCCACCAATAAATTTAAGTCCTTGGTGCCAATTATCAGAGGATGCGCTTCATTCTTTACCAAACACGGATCCTTTTTCCAAACCCAAATTTGTCTTTTAGCTTGAAAACAACTTTTTTAATCTGAGTATGCGAAGAATAAAAATTTTAGGGTGAAATATTGCCGAAATATGTCAAGAAGCACAATTAATAACTAAATGAGGATACTTATCCCCATTGAAAGTGCAAAAAATAAATAAAATACAAGAATGCATACTTATCTATGTCTACCAAAAGTGACGAGAGGCATCACGAAAATAAATAAATTAATTAATTAAAGAAAGAAAAGGAAAAGAAAAAAAAATAAAATAAAGAAGTTCAGCCTTGCAATACTGTCTCACTGTTTTCAAATTTCATCAGCAAATTGGAACGGATAAGAACTTTTTGGGAGGTCACAGTGACCTCCTATTGGGGTGCCACTGCTTGCACCCCCCTAACGTGAGTCCTGACTACGCCCTTGTTTAAGACGTAATTTAATCATTCCGCTTCATAGCGGAATCAACAAATGTTTGTCATGCGAGAAAAATTAATTTCCAATTTTGGGAAAACAAGATCTAGTGGTTAAAAGATTGATAACATGGCGCCGAATCAATTGTTAGCGGAACCACCAAATGTTTGTCCTCCGGAAAAGAATAATTTCCAACTATGAGAAAACAAGGTCTAATGATTAAAAGATTGATAACATGGCGGCGTGTTAATTGCTTGTTTGTTTGTTTCAAACGGGGCTGCGTGTAGCTTCTTGCACTTGCCGACCTAGTGCATTCCCTGAGACCGGCATCCACTCTTTCATATGGCATCATCATCGGCGGAATGCCATTACCACTAGAATTTTGACGCCCAGTTTCCCCACTAGATGGAGGCACCTGGGCTCTATTCGACTCGAAACTGCACTTGGAATTCAATTTTGCCAAGCGATACTATATGCTAAACAAGTACTCGAGGGATTTTTTATATGCAGCATAATCATACGGCATGAACGCTGTCTATTTTCTGCATCATGAAAATCCAGCAACTGGAGTCAGGTTGCTGCGTGTTAATTAAGGCGTGTAACACCACTGAAAGTTCGTGTTACAGAATTTTCACTCATCACTTGAGAGACAAACTTTTAACCTCGTTTATTTTCTGAATCTTTTATATTGAAAACTGAGAGTATCTATCTAACTTTCTGTGTCTTGCTTCTTTCTCCCGAACGCCAGTGCACTGGCCATCGAACCAGGTATCAATAGATTCATAATTCAGTCTTCATCACGGATAATTTATTTAATTCTACGATTTTAATTAGCGAAAATATCAACTAAGGACAAATCTTTTCTACGTGGAATTTCACGGAACAAAATCGCGGAACGAGGAAGTGACTGGTTCTTGATCAATCGTTGTCACGTGATCTCTCACTGGCTGTTTTTGGCAGAGCTCCAAATTCTATCTTTGCATTTCCTTCTCTCTTCACGTTTTATGTTCCAAGGAAAGCAAGTGGTTCAAAAAGATGAATTGTTTTTTTGATGGTATGGGGAAAATAACTCGATCTTTAAAAATTCGTGTGGCACGTCTCTTCCGAGATCGAATGCATTGGTTCAGGAAGTGCCCGCACTGCGAAGCTTCAGAAGTTGTCAGACCGAAATGGTTCTAAGGGTGCGCTACGGTGAAAACACTAACGGCCGTATTCACAATAGCGGATAATCCACCAATGTTGCCACGGTTGAAGATTATCTCCCGATTCGGCCGACAGCGGTATTCACCAACGCAATCGGAAGATAATTCAGGAATATAATCACCCGATTGTAACCTCGAAACCTATCCACCGATTTTGGAGGATTAATTCCGCGATTATACTCTTAACCACCTGTTTAACGTGCTGTTTAAGAACTTAGTTCTTATTTCTCTTGTATACATCATGGCGGATAATGGCGAACGATTATGCTCACTTTAAACATAAAAAAATGGGGGGTGGCCCACTTACCCCTTCCTGGGGGGTAAGTGGGTCCCCACATCATTTTTTAAAGAATACGATAGGTGAAAATATTCAAAGCTTTTTTTTAGGAAATAATGCTGAACTTGTGTTTATTAATAATGTCCAAGATAAAATAAGTCAACAAGTTTAAACTGTTTTGCTTTAAAGCAGCTATATAAGGCATTAAAAACGAACTATTCTAAAAAGGGGCCCACTTACCCTAACCAACCCTATCTTTCTGCTGATGATCTAGAAGATTTGCAGGACCTCCAAGATTTTGAAATTATTGAACGGAGGGCAAGGTTCATCCCAGACCAAAGAGAAAATAGTTTGGAAACTCTGGATGAAGTGGATTTTCGGCAAAGGTATAGAATTCGGTCATTCATAATTTTAATTAGAACTCAACACTTAACTGAAATTTATTATTTAAAATTATATTTATGAATAAAATAAGTGCATTAGAGTGCACAAATATCGCATATCTGTCTATTGGCACTACTTTATTAACAGTTACGCACTGCTATATATTAACAGTTAAGCACTGCATATTGCACTATTGATGTGGCTATGCAACATAACATTTTATAAACTTGTTGTTATTGTTACCTTCAGATTAATAGTGTTACTGAATAATAAAAAGGAAGTTGCAATATCATTAACTCAAAAAAAAAAAAAAAGCACACTGTATAATAGCTATGACAGTATTACTACTATTACGTAAATTAACAATTTTGAATTTTTTAATTTAAAGTAGAAAAATAGTCCTTTTGAAATTGATTTTAATAGGTTTTTTTCATGCAGATCAAAACAATATAATTTAGATTAAACCACTTTGATTTATATTAAAAATGAACACATTCTATTTCATTTTTTGAAAACAAATTGATTTTTTTCAATCTGCGAACAGGTACCGCTTCAACAAAGGAACTGTTCGAGAAATCGTAAATGCTTTGGGTTCCAACGTGCAGAGCCAAACCACGAGAGATAGGGCAATCACACCCATCATCAATGATTTTGAAATGGATGCATTTCCGCGCAGTGCAATCGGCGGATTATAAACATTGTCATGTGTTCCGAAGCAACCAATAGGAGAAGACGTTACATCTGTGGCTAAATAATCCTGCAATTCATTTATTCGCGGTTGGTGAATAAGAATGGCGGATTATCTTGGATCACGCGATTCTTCTATCCGCGGATTCTCCCGCAGATAATCCGTGATGGTGAATATGGCCGTAAGTACACCACCGAAGGCGGTGGACACCAATCCGCCGCAGGCCGGTTTCTCGAACTGCGTAGGCGGGAAGGTTAAGGCGAGCGCCGAAGGTGGCTTGTGAAAAAAATCTAAAAGTCACTTTTTTTTTTCAAAAACATAAATGTTCCTTTCCAAATAAGGTTGTTTTTTGTTTTTTTTTTTTTTTTTTTTTCTTTTATTTGTCTTTTCCATCCGTTGGATTTTTTTTCCCTCTCATTTCTACTACTCCAGAAGATTTTTTTCATTCAATATTAATTTGGTCTGTTTTGCGTCTTAAGTTAATTTTAGTGAATTATATTTATTTTGATTGTTACCATTACTATATGAAACGGGAGAATGCTCAATTTACTTTAAATTATAATAACTACAGTTCTTTTTACTTTAACGACTTTTTGTTTTTTTACTTTCTTTTCATCACTTTCTATTGTCGGATTTACAAAAATTTGGTCAACCAAAATCAAAGTTTTAATTCTAACTTATTTTTTATAAATTTTTGCCTTTATTTCTTTCACAGATACACTAAAATGGACACTCACTTAATCCTAAAATGTATACACTAGTTTTTTTTTCATCATTATTATTATTATTATTATTATTTAATTATTTAATTATTCATTTATTTTTTTCTTGCATTATTACTGTTCAAACGCATCCCAGTTCTTTTCCTCTTCACTCGTTCCAACAACTTTTATTGGCTCAATTCCAAAATTGCAACCACATTCCAATCAGATTTCTAACAATGGCATGATCATCGCTTCCATTTGCTAAAGTAATATGGGCCAAGCTGTAAATAAATGACCAGCGAAAGGTAAAACCTTTCTCTAATTGCATGTCCTACGAAATAATACTATTAAAGGAAATCCCTTTCCAAATTATCAGGCGAAAAAAGTAACCTGAAAAGAAAACTAACGTAAAAACACATTTTTTACGCTTTACTTAAGTTAAATAATCTTTAAATTAGTTTAAAAAAGCTAAAAAATAAGCTTTTAGATGCATTTATAATGCATCAACGTGTTATATAATAATACAGTTTGTATAATATATTTTACCCTTTAGTATTAATAAAAGTACTAAATATATTACTTTCATGTTTGCAAAGAACGTGAATTTTATTCTTTATTCAGAGTTACATACAAACAACTGAAACACTTGAACACATCAACGTATAATAATTTAGTTTAACCTTTAGTATTAATAATAGTATTAAATATATTACTTTTATCTTTGTAAAGAACGTGAATTTTATTCACTTTTTTTCAGAGTTACATACATACTGACAAACCCACAAGTGAAACTTATAAAAGCGTATTAAAATTTTTCACTTAAGTTGAAAAAGAAAAAAAATTCTTTGTGTGTAATTCAGAAAACTTTACTTGCATTTTCAAGTTTAATTAAACATTTGTATTATTGTTTGTTAGGGGAGTTCCTTCTTAATTTATTATGCTCAGTCACTTTAAAAAAGGTGTATCAAGTTTTGCGTCGGCTCCGTGGAAACCGTACGAAAGAAAACAGCTCCACTCCTTTTTTTATGCACTGATGTTGAGGCATTTCTTTATTTATTTATTTATTTTTTATTTATTTATTTATTTATTTATTTTAATTCGGCTTACGCTTTTATTTGTATCCTCATGTCTCAGTTTTTTCTTAACGTTTTCTGACAAATCTAGTCGTACATTAATGCAGCAAAAATTTCTAAGAAAATGTTCTGATTTATGAACGCTGATTTTAACAGAATAATAGTTTACGCACAAAGCAATTTTAACCGTTTGCATTTAATCATTGTTGCAGAAGCTAAGTGGGGAAAAAGTCCATAGCGCCGTAACCATGACAACCATCAGGGGAAAAGTGAAAAATTAATTTCACTTTGGGCCGCCAGCTCTCGTTAAACATAGTATAGAAAAGAAAAATGCACAGTATGAAACAGGAAGCTCTGTCGAAAACAAAACGAGCCTACTTTTCCGTACACCGACATTTTAGCATATAGGTACCAAGTCGGTCATTTTTTTCTAGGCTGCATTTCTGCTATGTTTGCGGAGTCGGAGGTGGAGTTGAGGATTCGGAATCGGAGTCTTCAAAACAGCTTTTTCAGAAAAAATATTTTCCATACATTCTTCATCAAAAGCATTTCGTAACAAAGTTAGTTGAAAGGGAATCCGCCTTAAAGTTCAGAATCTACATTACTTACAGCTGATGTAAAGCGATATTTACAGCGGCTCGTATTATAGCTTGACCACGGAGTGGTGACTTTGAAGCGGTGCTTGGTGACTTTGAAGCGGAAACGGACCACTTCATTTGGTGAAAGATAGGATCAGAGGAAAAAGTGATTTTTTTTTTCTTTCTCAGTTCATGAAAGATTTTATTGCCTGTGGGATCTCTTTCATGCTTTCTAACACAAAACGAAGCGTTTCCGTTTCAAAGTCATGCACCATCTCACCGTGGTCAAGCTAAACTAATCTTGCTTGACATTTGTATTATTTTTAAGCACGCACTCAAACTTTTATCTTAATGGTTTATCCACTTTTACTTCTATTTCCTATTTGTCACAAAAACATTCTTTGATGACAACCGTCCAGAGATGGAACTAAAAATAAAATGCCACGAACAACGAAAATTAGTCACAAAACTACAAAGAAATTGTCATCTACTGTTATAAAACAAATGACTGTGTTAAAAAGCAATTGGATTTTCGCGTCTAAGTACAAATCCCTCTGCGACTATTCCGCAACTATCAAAACTGGGATTACAGCATGAAAACAATCGACCCAGTTCCTCTGCTAACTATTACAGAAACTTTGCCAAAACTAGAGATAAATTGCGGATATTTCCACTGCTAAAGAACACTAGGAGCGTTTCTGAGCAATTCCCATAATTTGATTAAATCGTCCATGTTCAGTTTTACGTAGTTAACAATATTTAAAACAGTGTCATTTAAAGTATAACAATTAGTTAATTTATGTAGCCTATTAAGGCTCTTGCTCAATTCAGGGACCCCAAAGCTAAAATTTTTGGGAAAGGGAAAATTCTCATATTGCCAAATGAAATCCCAATTTTACCAAATGATAAAATACAAGAATTCACAAGCATCACACACTCATATCTTAAGTGAAGGAGCATAAGTCATCATTAAAACAATGATAAAAAGAGTAAAAAAGAGCCGAAACATTGCAATATTGTCTCCAAATTTTAATCGTCAGCAAAATTCGCCAAATGAGGATTTTTCGGGAAAACACACTGACCTCCCGTGACCTTCCATCGGAGTACCCCAAGCTCCATTGCAGGGGTGCCCATCACCCCCCTCCTTTTTGACAACCCTCTTGTGCTTTTTATCCCTCTTTTTTATTTTATTTATTTTTTAAAAAAAATTTAATTTATTTTGTGAAATTATAACTCTTATTTTTTTTTTGTATATTATGATTTTTTAAAGTTCGAATATTGCGCGGAATAAAACCGTTTTTTTCCCCTACCAGATATTCCAAGCACGCACAAACGCACACAACAAAAATTAATTAATTTATAAATAAAAAACTAATAATAAAGAAATAAATAAAGTACTTTAAGTAAAAAAAATAATTAATAAGTAATTTAAATAAATAAATAAATTAGTTTTAAAATATCCGCCCAAAAATTTTGATGGCGCCATAATCCCCTCCCCCCTTTCCTGTGGACACCCTTGCGTTCATTATTACAAGCATTCATTTGAGAAAACAAGCTATACTAGACAGCAACGTAAGTTGACACTAAACGTCACTACGGGCGGAGCCAATAAGAGCTCACAAGCAGTTAGCGATCTCCTCTAATTCGCCAAGTAGGCTGTGACGTCTTATCTAGCTCGTTTTTCGTAGGCTAGTCACGCTGAAATTAATATTTCAAAAAATGATGATCTGGAACCATATAATATTTTGATAGAGAAACAATCCAGAAGTGGTTTCACAGGACAATCCAAAATGAGAGCTCAAAATATCCAGCAGTTTCTAAGATATGCTAAAAGAACCAATTTTCGGGACAATATACAACTATGCAAACTGAAACAAAAGCAGTGAATTTCTATGTAAAGAAAGAGGAACGTGCTTAGCGTTTTTATATAGTATTTAGTTTTCAACAATAATTATTCGTTGAAAGTGAAACGGTTAATAAAACTGCTGAGTATGTTTTAAAACTGGTAGACAATTCAATTTTTTGTCCAATAGTGACAAGTCTGCTCTAATGTAACATGCAGCAATTCAGAAAATTGTAAACGCAGATACTTAATTTTCACATTAAAATATGGCATTTCGGGACTTTATTCAAAATAATCTGCGACGATTGGGCTTTTTTTTTTTTTTTTTTCAATTATGGACCATGGTTTTTACATTATTGCCAATCCTAAAACAGTAGTTTATATATATGAACAAAGACTTTTAAAACGTAACCTCTCTCCAGATGGTATGTGCTGCCTAAGTTAGTGCGTAGTATAAAGTATGCATCTATCTGTTTAATCCAAAAGATTGAATGTTGCATTTTTTCCCTTGTACTCAACTAGTAGGATTTTTTCTAATAAGTTTCGAAAAATATTATAACTTTAACAAACCCGAGAATTTAAAAAAAAAAAACGCACAAAAAGCAAACGTATTATAATTATTAGCTATAGTTAATTTCTTCGAAAAAATATGATTTGTCACCTCTTCGTAAACTTTGACCTTGAAAGTAACATTTTAAATTTGGGTGTGGTTCCTAAATATTGGATCGGTCATAACTTTTGTTCTACTGGCCCTAAAGTAATGCCGCTTGGTACCCAGCTTACTTTTGGCCGTTCGCATCTAATTACGTAAATGTAGGGGTTCATCAGACTTTGAGTTCATTTCACTTTGCATATAGCCCCTTATAAAAATTTTACTCACATACTTTTAAAGAAGACTTTAATCCATGTCAGAAGACACCTTTCTTTTGCTCTTAGCAAGTATAGCAGCAGAATAATTCAGAATGTTTCGTTTCTATTTTCTATGACTGTACATTTTGCTTCATTTTTTGAAAAACGTTTACTGATTGACGGAAAAAAGAAAATGATAAGCGTCTAGTGTTTAAAAGAAAAGAAGAAAAAAAAATAACTGCTCCTGGTCTGACTAATCTCTTTCAGCAACAGAATCGTTTTTTCTCGCCTGTCGGAATGCAACTAAAATCTTAGAGGACAAGAAGTCTTCTTTGGCGCATTCTCTCTTTTATTCTAAAAAATATTTTTTCCCGGTTCAATCTGCGGAGTAAATAGGCTTAAAAGAATTTCAGTGTACCACGTGAAACAGGAAGCATAGAATTATTTTGTGAAACAAATATATATGTATAATAACTTAATTATTTCGTCAGACTTTCATACTTTATTCATCTATATTTATTAATTACATTTGTTGTGTTTATTTAATTACTTTTATTTTTTATTTTTAGGGAAAGGAATTGTCCATTTAATAGTAGAAGTACAGCACGAAACTCCTAGTTTTATGTTGATATTTTCATTTATTAATTTTTTTATTTTTGATGGTTTTATTTTTATTTCTTATTTATTCCATCAATTAATATAAATTTATTATATTCATTATTTAATTAATATATTCATTCCATAATTAATATATACGAAAAAAAATGTCCTTAAGTGATCATGATTGCATCACGTTGCTCCTTCTTCAAAATCGTTTTTAATGTACTACATAACTACATGATGCAAGTGTGATAAATTTTCTGAATGTTAAAAAGTGCATTTGTAACGCCACCTTCCCTATAAAGTAAAGTGAATTAAGCTAGCGCCATCTAGAGAGAGCGGAGAAGCGAAAGCAAGCAGGACGCGCCAGGCGTCTGAGCACAGTGCTATAATGTTTTGAATGTGTAAAGTCGTAATATGTGTTGTGTTCGTGTGATATGTGTAGTAAGTGTCAATAAATATGTGTTTCAACTTCACCCCGGAGTTGTGGTCACTTACAAATGGCGCCCAACGTAAAAGAAGATAGTTCCTGCAGCCAGCAGTTGTGAAATTGATTTCGCTTTCGTTGTGAGCGTGACTTACAAATCGTGGCTCCGTCAAGCATCCGCCCTAGGTTTTGTTTTGGAGCTCTGCACACACCGATGCCGCCCTGGCATGTTTTGAGTTCTCAAGTTAGTGTGAATTTATATTCTACACATCACAACGCCGCCCCGGCATAATTTTGAATTCTCAAGTGGTGTTTTTGCGAATTGTGTCGTGTCTCCGTAAAGCATCCGCTCAAGGTTCTGGTTTAGAGTTCTGCACACCCCGATGCCGCCCTGGCATGGTTTGAGTTCTCAAGTTAGTGTGAATTTAGATTCTACAGATCACAACGCCGCCCCGGCATATTAGATTCTATACATCACAACGCCGCCCCGGCATAATTTTGAATTCTCAAGTTGTATTTTTGCGAATTGTGTCGTGTCTCCGTTTAGCATCCGCTCAAGGTTTTGTTTCGTGCTAGCAAAAATTTTGGTGTTAATCCTGGATCCAGAATTTTTCTACTGCAGTATAAAATTTGTTTGCATATTCGTTTTATATATATTTTGTAGAAATATGTGTTGCGTTTATGTGCTTTATATTTTAAATTGTTCAATCTTTGCGAAAATTTAATTGTTCTTTTGAAGAAAAGTTATATTTTGTGCCATTTTAAAATTTTCACCAAGAAAATAAGTATTTTCAATACATGGTTTCGTGTTAAAAGAGAAATATGTAATAACACTCGCTCCGCGAGTAAACAGAAAAAGAAAAAATGATGAATAAGCTATGGCGTCATAGACAGTAAGCGTCTGGGTTTCCTCCACGGAAAGTTAATTGGTATCTTTGTTTTGGTTATGAAAGATTTATTGGTTTTCTCTTGCATTTGAAATGAATGGTATCGTGAAAAGATATTTGTTAATCACTAAAGTAGCAGATTTCATTCTCAGTTTCAGTTTGTAAAGGGAAGGTGGTTTAAAAGGTTTCGTGCCGTCATTTTATTAATTTTCTTAAAATTATCTAAGTAATTAATGAAGTTAAAAACTGTCTAACTCTGTTGTTAATGTAATTGAATGTTCAAATCCATTTTAGAAATTAGTTTTGGTACATACTATTAACATAGAATTGGCGATTCTGTTTTAACATGGCATTCTTAAGTCGTGCAAGAAAAGAAGATTTAAAAACTTTAGCCGAGGAGCTGGGTTTGGTAGTGGGAGATAATCTCAAAGTCTTCCACTTAACAAATTTAATAATCAATTCTCAAAATTATGATGAGGGTGTAGTTAAAGACATGCTGCAAGTTATTTCGGAAGAGCGCACTGCGAGAGAAGCCGCGGCATTGCGTGAAGCAGAAACTGCGCGAAAAGCCCAAGAATTGGCTATAGAGAAAGAAACACTTGAGCAAAAGCAGGCGTATGAAATACAGCGACTTCAGCTCGAAGTTGAACGTCAACGTCTAGTCAACTTAAACTCCCAAACATCAGTGGAAACTTCTGCAGAGAGTACTCAACACTCTAAATTAGATTTCAATAACTTTATTAGTCTTTTACCTAAATTTGATTCTAAAAATGAAGAATTAGGAACATTTTTCACGGTCTTCGAACGACAAGTGAAATTTATGAAGTTACCAGAATCCTCCTGGCTTCCTTATTTGTTAGGCACCCTGCCCTCAGATATTGCTGCTCTAATCGTGCGAGAGCCTGAAGAAACCCAAAACTACGCGAAAATGAAGGAAATGTTACTTAAAAGGTTTAAATTCACCGGCGACAGATTCCGACGAATGTTTGCTCAACACAAAAAAGATCCAGAAAAAACCTGGAGGGATTATTTTTTTGATATCTCTAGCTATTTTGACGGCTGGCTGGAAGAGCTGGACGTACATGATTTTGACAAACTCAAACAATTAATGATAGCTGATCAAATAAAGAAGAAAGTGCCTCTCGATATAAAAGAACACTTTATCGATATTTGGGCGGACTGGATATCTCCAAGCGAGTTAGTCGAAAAGCTCGATGCTTATGAAAGCGCCCTCACTTTAGTAAAGAAACAATATCCTCCCAAACAACAACCTATAGAAAAGAAGCACCCTCGTAAACAAAACAACAAAACAGAAGATAATAAGCAAGTTCATACAGAAGATGTGGTTGATGAGATGCGACCGCCCATCAGTTGTTATGGTTGCGGTAAACAAGGGTTCATTAGGGCTAAGTGTCCGAACTGCTCTTCTCATGAAGTAAATTCAGCTAAATTTGACTCGCTTAGTTTGCAATCTTGTTCCATGCAGACACCTGTTGCAACTCTGTTGAACATCAAAGTAAATAATTTGTTCGGGGTTGCCTGTGCTGACACTGGTGCAACTCATACCATAGCAGGCGAGAAGCTGTTTCATCTTCTACAGGAAGAGGGTACATTATTCGAAAAAACAACGATGAAAGTTGCACTTGCGGATGGACTACAAAAAGACACTGAAGTTCTAAAAGCTAGAGTAAATATTGAAATCGAAAACCGTAGGGTGAATTCAATAATTTTTGCGTTACCTCACGCCAAAGGAAATAGAACTTTGTTAGGCATTGACATTTTAAGTAAAATGGGCATTGTTCTCGACATTCCTAATAAATGTTGGTACTTCCATGGGAACTATAAGTTCAAATTTCCGTTTGCTGATTATCCTTTTAAAACAGCTTCCGATATGTCAACTGAGCATGTCGAAGTAAACTCGGTTAAGTTGAGAGATAATGAGGGTAAGCACTTATCGGTTAAACAAATTGGAAAGTTTAATAAGCTACTTGATAAATTTTCTACTATCTTTCAGCCAGGGGGAGAGGCAACACCAATTGTAGAACATCACATAAATACAAAGGAACATCTTTCTGTCTCAGTACCACCTTACAGGTTATCGCCAGCAAAAAGGGAATTGCTGAAAGCTGAGATTGACGATCTTCTAGATAGAGGAATAATTGAAGAATGTGAGTCTCCATATTCGGCACCAGTCGTGCTCATTCCAAAACCAAATGGGAAGATACGTCTGTGTGTAGACTACAGAAAACTGAACGCTATTACTGTACCGGACACCTACCCTCTGCCTCGAATGGATGATCTTCTTCATCAGACCGAACAATACAAGTACATGTCAACACTTGACTTGAAATCCGGTTACCATAAGCCGCGAAAAAAAAACTGCTGGTTCACCGCCGGGACGTCTGGAGAACCAGAGGGGGAGGTTGTAACGCCACCTTCCCTATAAAGTAAAGTGAATTAAGCTAGCGCCATCTAGAGAGAGCGGAGAAGCGAAAGCAAGCAGGACGCGCCAGGCGTCTGAGCACAGTGCTATAATGTTTTGAATGTGTAAAGTCGTAATATGTGTTGTGTTCGTGTGATATGTGTAGTAAGTGTCAATAAATATGTGTTTCAACTTCACCCCGGAGTTGTGGTCACTTACACATTCAGTATCTTTTGAGCAAAGAAAAAAGTTTCTCAAAAAAAGTTTTAGTTAGGTTCACCTCGTATTATTACTATACTAGGATTGGGAATATGGCTCTAAACCTAAAGTTCTGATTGGTTCTTAATCAACATCCGTTTACCTTTCGATTTAGTATGATTCGACAAGAATTAAAAAAAAAAAAAATCCGTGAAATTTTCCGCATTCTTCGTGGAATGCGTTTAGAATTTCGACATTTCAGATTTTTGACGATTTGACAAATATTGTCACATCATTCATTGGGGGAAGGGGGGGGGGACAGCTTGAATCGCAATTGACAATAACTTACTTTACTCTTTCTTCTTTTTTTTTCACTTCACTGATATTCAATACTACTAGCCATTTAGAGACCTTAGAGTTCCCAATCAGAAAAAGATCAAGTTAAAAACTAGGCGACATTTCCGTGCGAATTACATTGTTTTTGCTCTTGGTTCGGAAAAGTGTAAACAAAGAGCTTCGATGTGGCGTTTGCTAGAGTAGGATTGCTACAGCTTTGTGTTAATTTCCCTGGAGGAAAGGTGCCACCAAACCTACTCCCCTTCTCATCAGAAACAAAACGATAGCGGTGAGCGGGTAACTCCCCCACCCCTCCTCCCCTTCTCTCGTTGAGAGTGAAAAATAACAGAAAATAAAGCAAAACAATTCGTGGCAGTTTTGTTATGTAAGTTGGAAAGACTGTTGCATAAAGAATTGTCTTTTGCAACTTATTTTTTGCATAATAAAAGGGTTTTTTATAAGTATAGAGCAGACGTAGTCGAACTTTTTTGATCGTCGACACTTAAAAATTTGCTACTCCTCTTTGTGATTTGCGCTAAACACCGTTTAAGTGGGGGGGGGGGGGGATTACAAGTGTTATTTCAGCTGTTTTTTTTAATGCAGATTAAATTTTTACATTACTTAATGAGAAGGAAATGACTCGCAGTTTCGTAAGCTGTATGATTATAAACGTTTTATGAATGAATTGCTACGCAAAAATAGCAATCAAATACAAATCTACGATTTCCCCCTCGATCAATAACTTACTAATTTTATTAGCTTGATGTGTTTCGGTAATAGGGTAGACCGGGGCAGGTTTACGCAGTGCCCTTTTTTCGAAACGTGTTAAAACACGTGTGGCAGGGGTGGGGGGTAATTGCCCCCCCCCCTCGACTTTGGGAAATCAATGTATTGGCATACAAGTTGGCGTGGTTTTTGCCACTTTTTGGCAAATTTTACATTGTGTATGCACCCTTTGCCCCCCCCCCCCCTGGAAAATTTCGAAATGACGTCCCTGTTCCCGCGGACATTTAGACCAAGAGTTGACTCCAAAAAAAAAAAAAAAGAAAAAAAAAGAAGCTTTCATAAGGAACATTAAAAATTTTCATGAAGAGAATGTTTACAGGGTGTTCCGTTAAAACCTCCAAGACCTTTATTTTTGCAACCGTTTGTCCTAGATCCATACTTCCAGTTTCAAAAATGGTCAAAATAATATTTCTAGGTCCCCTAACTTATGTTTAGGACAAAAATCTCCGTTGAAAATAATTCCAAAACAAAAAGTTTGACAGATTGGTGATTAAAACTCGATGAGATATCGAGTTCAAAGTTTTACGGGCCCCGTCCATAAAGTGAGATAGAAACATATCGCCCTTTCAGCAGAATGACCGGTTACAATTCTACTGAAGCCTCTGCAACTATACTCCCCTCCCCCCCCCTCCCAAAACGTGCTATTGACAGCGAGTGTAAACTGGTGTAAGTCACAAAACGCCTCATTTCATATCCCGGTAAATATTGGTCGAACAAATGTCAAACTTTTTGTGTTTGAATTGTTATTTATGCTTTTGATTACCATATATATAAGTTGGGGGACCTTGGATCAGTACGAAAAGCTGCCTTTCGATTTTTTTTTTTTTTTTTTTTTACTTTTTTTTTCACTTTAAACTTTTATCATCTCAATTCTGCACCTAATTTTCAGCATTTTTGGCATTGGAAGTTTGTACTGAGGAGGAACAGATGCGGAAATAAAGACCACGCAAGTTAAAACGGATTACCTTAAGCATTTATCACCCAGTCTGCCAGTGCGGGCAAAGGCTTGAGTGGGCAGTCTGTGCACATAAGATTTTTACGATATTTTTCATGTTTATACAAAATTACAGACATTCAACAAGTTAACAATTGTGTAATGAAAATGGAAAAGGCTGAAAGTGCCACTAAGTAAAATTTTCAGTATTTACTAAGAACTTCCTAAAAATTTACTTTATCCTTTAAAAATGTATAAAATTCATTAAAAATACAAAATATATATTTTTATGTTTGATTTTCAAGATTTTTTTTAAATTGTACATATATAACTTGATTTTACATGGGAAAGGCTGAAAGTGCCATCATGTCTTGTTTTAGGGAAACGCTGTAAGTGCCATCATGTCTTGTTTTATGGAAACGCTGTAAGTGCCATCATCTCTTGTGTTAGGGAAACGCTATAAGTGCCATCATCTCTTGTTTTAGGCAACGCTGTAAGTGCCATCATGTCTCGTTTTAGGAAAACGCTGTAAGTGTTAGTTAGTAAGTAAGTAACCTTGTTAGTTAAAGGGCTGGAGGCCCAGCACTCATTACACGTAAAGGATGAATGTTCACTGCCGGTAGAAAATGGCATGTTCATCATGGCTGGTGGCACTTTCAGCCTTTCCCACTCATGTCTTTTACAACACATTCCATGCAAAAAAAAAAAATCAATTTTTGATTTTTTGGCTCTTTCAGCCTTTTCCTTTTCCCCTACATTGTTTTTTTCTTTTAATTTCTTAAGAATTTCTTCAGAATGCTTTAGATTTTGTTTTTATTTTTTTTAAAAGAAATTATAGCGCATGGAGCTTACGCTGCTCAAAACTAAGCATTTTCCACACAAAAAATGCGATGCTAAGATGCTTACATTAGTAACAATTATGTATTTCCAAACATGTATTTTCATTTCAATCATGTGATTGACACGCACGTACTTCGGCGAGTTTGCTGTTTTACAACATGATAGGTGAACTCAGCGAAGGGTGTCATGGCGCAAACTGTAATATTGAAATTTATGAGCAAGGGATTTTTAAGGTTAATAATGCATGTGTGCGGATATATACGTTCATTTCATAAACCACGTTGGTGTCGATTTACTTCAAAAAAATTAATAATCATAGAAATAGTGTGTCTTCGTCGAATGAAATTTCCTTTGTTCCAATAACAATTAAATAATTTTAGAATTTCAAACCATTGTTCTACGAAAAAGCAGAGAAAAATTAGAAAAAAAATGCAAGCAATTAGTGGTACAGCCCCTCCAACACTCGAAAAACATTGTCTTACCAAATATGCACATTTTGCTAATCCTAACACAATGGTTTAAAACATGAGAGCGTGTATATGAACCCCAACCCCTGCCGATAATAAATTTTAACATGAAAAATAGATACAATTACTACTGCAACACATTTGTTGATTGAACTCTTGAACATCAAATCTTGGCAAAAATATTTTGAACAAATACCATGGAAAAAGAGCTGCATTAGTGTCGCCATCTGCTGTGAAGAGAAGGAACAAAAAACAGTCAGCCCTTCGAGAATCCGAACATTCACTACAGTATTTACTAGGATTAGCAAGTATCATTGTCTTGTTGATATTTGATTTTTATGATAGTGCTTAAATTTCAATGCATACCAATTAAGTATCAAGTTCACACGGTGTTGCTGCGTGCAAACTGTTATATCAAGAACATTTGCGTGAAAGTATTACCTAGGTGTAGAATAAATGCGAAATAAATAAATACCTTTGTGCATAAAAATAAAATTGAATAATAACAACGTATTATTGCACAATACTGTAGATTACGAATTGTTTTTCAACAATAAAAGAAATTAATATTAGATTTCGAAACAAGCATTACTTTATGTTTTAACAATACTATTACTGTTAACACATTTCGCACTTGAATTAGGCTAAAACAAAACAAGCACTGCGAAAGAACAAAGGTTTCTTGAATGTCTTAACTAATGTAGAACTTTTATTGCAAGACATTTATTTATTGAACTTAAAATTTTCGCAGAAATGATTTCAAAAAAAAAGAAAAAAAGCACTAGCGTCGCCATCTGTTGTAAAAAGTTGGAACAAATAAAATTCAAGCACGAAAAGGCATTCATATTTACTACTGTACTTGGATCAGCAAATTGTTTCAGATTTGATTTTAACGTTATGCCTTGCTCAATGTGTACAAAAAAAAAAAAAAAGTGTTAAGATTATGCAGTAAAAATGCCCTGTCATAATGGATGAAAAATCGCGAGTCGTCAAAGTTCGCACAGGTACCGTCATAGAAAAACAAAAACAAAACACTTGCTCGTACTACTGACACTAGAAATACGTGTAAGATGTTATTTTTCAGGAAGGTACTATGCAAATTTCTGTTGGTAAATTGTTGATAAGAGGACGTCTTCTCATTGAAATTTTCGTCAAATTTGAAATTTTCTACTAGAACTCCCCTTTATTATCATACATTTGTGACCAGCATCATCATTCAACTTTGTGCACCAAGCATTTTAAATTTGTTTCCTACCATTGTTTAACAATCGAACTGAGAAAAAACCATGCCGTAATGTTAAGAATATTTTTGATACTTGCGTACATAATACCTAAACCACGTTCGGTACGACCCAGATTTGTTTTTTTATATCAAAGTATGAACCAACCCAACAATAAAAATGTCCTTTACTTCCTCTCAAATGAAATTTCAATTTTTTATGAATAATGAACTTAATATTTGAAAAAATGATGATCTGGAACCGTATAATATTTTGATGGAGAAACAATCTAGAAGATGAAAAGTAAAATACCTTTGTGCACAAAATTAAAATAATATGAAACAACGTTGAAAAACACAAATTCGCACGATTACTGCCGACACGCGTTTCGGCGTAGCAAGGGACGTCTTTTTCAATGCAAAATTGTGAGCTTATGGGCAAGAGGGGCGACTGCCCCCTCACTTCAAATAGTAAAACGGCCTTGCACCTCTCTTTTCACTGTAAAATGTAACGATCGAGTGAAAAATTATTTTTACCAAAATAAATGCAGAAAATTCTAACTTTTTTCATGTTATTTCATAAGAATGGAACTTTGGATCGTTAGGGGAAAATCTATGTTAGCCAGCCTGGTTGACTTTTGAGGTCATTTTCCTCATTTTTTAGAGGTCATTTGATGGTTAATGTATAGCCGGAATTTTACAAAAAAACCTTCAGAAGTGTTTCCATGAACCTCCCCCCCCCCCCACACACACACACATTTCTCTTGGCCCTCCACTTTTTTGGTACACCAACCGCCTATGTACCGACCAATTTTATGTTCTAATATTGTTACAAAATTGAATATGTAATATGAAATCTGTAGGTATCAGAAAGATAGGAAATAAATATGTCATCCATTTTGAAAAAAAAAGAAAAAACTCAAAAGTAAATATAAATAAATAAATACATTTTTAAAAATAATAACAATTATAAATTCTAAATGCAGAAAAATCTCAGTTTCGGCACCCGGTTTGATTGCCCCATTTTCCCGATGGCCCTGACTGTATAGTGCATAGGTCTAAAATAATTCTATCATGTGGTTAAAGATCACTATTGTAGTTTTTATGTTATTACATATTACCCCTATTTTACATCTACTGTTAATCTGGATCATTTAATAGATTTTGTTTGGATCATATACTTTAAACTAACTATAGTGTTTCTTTATTCAAATTTTTTTTTTTCTTTGAAAACATTTTTAATAAAAACATCAGCATAACGCGAATGTAAGTATTCTAAATTATTGGCTACACATAACTGACCTTACTTTTCAGCGGGATGAATTTGTGTACATTTTATGGTTAATAATTGATTTGTATAGCGAAGATCAAAGCGGTTTATGAAAGTATCAACAGTGAATTATTCAAACAAACATTCAAATTCAAAATATTCGCATTGCGAACAGCGAGTTCCCGTGCAGAGATTCTTCCTCTCCTGTGCGGCGCGCAGAACAAGATTTCCCGTTCCCCCTACGGAAGAAACTGATAACCGAAGATTTCCCCTACCCAACCCAGTGAAGTCGAAAAACGACCGAGTTTTTAACATTGGGATTTGCCCTGCCCCTAGACGCTTGTGAGATGGAGAGCCTTAGGTGCTGGCTAGGAACTTAAATTATAGATTCATCTCAAATAGTGAGACAACTACCCTATCAGGTGAAGTCTCATTCATGAATCCTTGATAATGTTTTGTAAGACATCAGTTAACCGATCTCAAGATCAAGAATTGTACCTAACCGGACTTTCAAAACACTGGTAGTCAAAAGAAAAGAACGTTTGCGATCTTAAATCCCCAAATTAATAAAATCCACAAAATGGTTTAGCCCAAGTTGTGCAAGATTTAGGGAGTTCATTATGAATGCATATTTCACATACAGGGTGGTTATAAATTAACGTGAGGTGTTTGGAGCCCTCTAGCGCGCGTAGTACTGGACGAAAAATTGTCAAATTTCATGGGTGCACATATTAGACCATGGGATTTTGATTTCTGAAATTAAAAAAAAAATTGTTCCAAAATCGCTACCAGGGGAAAATTTGGCTCTGTAAAAGTGTATTACTGTTAATATTGCAAATTAAATTTGAAAAAATGCTTTACAAATTAATTTCGCAAAGAAAAAATTATTGGTTTTTGCAAATAAGGTTTGATATGGCCGCCGTAGAATTTCCTATTAAAAAAAAGGTCACAACGAAGAAAATAGCGGTGCGTTAACCAAATAGAATGCAATAATTTGCATGAACGCGTTGCATTTTAGCGATCCTTAGTATAAAATGGCGGTTAGACGGTAGTCAGAATTCTCAAAGCCCAGAGAGTTTCCATTACATAGCTCTTGCCTTGTGGGACCGTTCTTTGATAGTGAAGATGTATTACCAGAGGAATGAAAATGCCAATGCTGTGCACTGAAAAGTGCTGTGTATCAAATGAATGTTTCTGATATCGCAAGCTTAAAAGATATCATAACTTTAAAAGTCAGAGAAATCAATTCTGATATCTTACGAGCAGCCGTGGAAAATGTTGCGCATCGTATGCAGTCCATGCACAATGGTGATCATACTGCACCACATTTGTTTTATATAAAGCCATTTTTGCAAATAAAATGGATGCTTAATTTGTCAGTAGCATTTAATTCTTCGATAATCATAGTAATACAGTTTTGCAGTGCCAATATTTCCCCTGGTGGCGATTTTTAAACTATTTTTTTTTTTTTTTTTCAGAAATCAAAATTCCATGGTCTAATTTGTGTGCTCATGAAATTTAACAATTTTTCTCCCAGTACTTCAGCGCTAGAGGGCTCCAAACACCTCACGTCAATTTATAACCACCCTGTACAGTGTACAATGTACATGATCAAAGTAGAAATGATGAGAAAATATCGAGTACGCATGTTCTGAGAATTCAAGGCAACGTTTTAGCTTATAGTCAAGGAAGTGTTAATCGATCGGCCGATCACACTCGAAGGCATTTTTTTTTTTTTTTGGCGATCGCGGCAATATTTTAGACTTCACTTTCTGCCGAAGTAGAATTAATAAAGATTAATTTTTGAAATAAAGGTATAGTAGGTTTAACGTCTGAACCAAAAGCTATTTGAAATATTTCCAAGCTTTTATAATCATTATTTTATCAATTTTAAACAAACAAATATACTTGTGTCAGAAAATATTATAATCTGAGTTAATACCACATTACTTCAGCAGTTTACTGCAACTACTTAATAAATATCAAAAGTCTTTTTTGAAAAGAGTTAACTTTCAATTTCAAGTCAGCACAGTCTAAACCGCGTGTGCGAGACATCTTTTTAAGTCTATTATGTATGCAGTCCTCCCCCTCCTACGTTTCTCGTAGGTCTTAGCACTAGCCTTATCTACCTGGAAAACTTTAAAGTATTTCGGGACATGGTGCTATAACTCCTATAAAATTGCAGACAAATATCTAACAGTTTATTTATCTGCTTTTCTAGAGCGGCGAATTAACCTTGTAAAATATTGAATATATGTATTGTGGTTCTGTATAAAGATTTTTTTTTAATATTATTGTTCTGTGAAACCTGTAAGTTGACCACTTGCGATTCGGTACTTCGGTGGTCTTCTTACCCTGTTGGTTAACTTGTAGAGGGTGGAAATGAAATCAAGGTTTCCTATTTGTCATTTCTTGCACCATGCATTCATTTTTTGACCAATTTAAATACTTTAAACTCATTTTCATTGCTTAACATTACTTCAAAGCAATAAGTAAAAATGTTGTTTTAATATATTTGCTATTATATGCCAGAATGACAAAATTTCAGGAAATCAATTTAAACAAAGGAAAAAAGTCTGTCTATGTAAAATTACTCACTTGATACGAATTGAAAAATTATTGAAAACTTGTAATTAATTCATAACAAGTCAAAAACGACTTACATTCTTTGTTTTTATTTTTTTCTCATTTGTTATTTGTTACCGTCGTAATTCACCTATCAACAAAATTACTCTTAATTGAAGTTAGGCTAATTTTCTGGTGACATCATTAGCCCAATGTTTTTTGAAGGACAAATAAATATCCACAAGCTTTTCTAAAATGTCTGATTGCTTATTAGAGGCATAACTATTCATCTGTTCGGTTAAATGTTGCTCTGCTATCATAGCATTAAAATTATTCTTAGAAAGGTTTTTTAACAAAATAAATATATAAATAAAATAAAATATTTTATTTAATTAGCTGAAAAGAGAACCAACTGGTCAACTTGGCGAGAGTTTTTTACAATACTCCAAACCAAAGTTGGTATTCATTAGTGGTCAGTGGAGAAGGGGGGGTCAAGTTAAAAAGGTTTTCCTTCATTATATTAAATAGGACTAATTCCGTTCCTGGCAAAAGCTATCACCTTACAATCGCGGTGAACATTACAAGTTTTGCTGTAATTTCGGCTTAGTCTATGGTGTTAACATATATGGCTCATAGTCGCGAAAAATTGAGAAGTTATTTTATTGACATCTTGCTCTGAGAAAATTTTCAAGTTGTTGCCCATTTTATTTGAAAACAACCCTTCAACGATAATTTCCAGTACAAATTTGTAGAGCATATTATTATTCTTTTTCAAATAACTTACACATGTCTCCAGAGTTAAGTCTTCTAATACGAGAGAGCGTTACGTTTTTTTATGCTGTTACTACGTATTCCGCTACTGATTACGAAACAACATGCCTGTCGGACGAAGTTTCGTTCCAGAAACTTTGGGATATTTTTCTCAACAGCAATAGACAGAAATCTCGGCAAATAATAATAACTAACCGTTCTTTCAAAACACTGGTAGCGTAAAGACGAGTGGTTGATCCTAAGTTGTGCTAGTTTTAGAGAGTTCATTGTGAGTGCATATTTGAAATAAAATATGCATGATCAAAGTAGAAACGTTGAAAAGATATTGAGTGCGCATGTTCTGCAAATTCAAGGTGCACTCTCTTCCGAAAAATGTTCGAAATGAGCTTTGAACGCGCGATTGAAGATGACCTTCGACGATGCTGTTCTGGGTCTTCCCTCGAAGGTCTTCCCTCGAAATTTTTTTCCAAAGTGAAATCCTAAAAACAATTTTTGACGACCTTTAATGGCAGAGAAAAGGTGTTTCTCGGGAGGGTGGGTAGGTGCGTTCGCCTCGAGAATTTTTTTAACTTACGTCCATAATACGCAGTTGTAGAACATCCTTGATAACAAAATGGGAAGGGGGGGGGGGGTGAAGTTTCAGAACTCTTCACCGAATTCTTTCAAAATAAAGTTTCAATACTTCACTTCTAGGCTTTTTTTGGAGTAAATCGATGAATAAAAGTTCGGAGATCTCCCTTCCTTCCCGTTTAATGGCTACGTCCCCATCTTTTTGTGCTTTAAATTATTGATAAAAATTTTACGTAGAACCCTCCCCCCTCCCCCCCCCCCTCCTCCGTTTTTCTCTTCTAAAACCATTTGAGAGCTTTGGTTTTGCATAGTGAAATCTTCAATTCCTGCACTGATATTTTTATTTATTTTAAATACAACTGTTTCCGGCCTCGGTAAAAATCGTTAACATTTTGGACTGATGTGGTAAAACGAAACACTAAATTATTTTGCTGCTTTTCTTGCAAAGAACAAAAGAAAGGTGTCTTCTGACATGAATTAAAGTCTTCTTCAAAATTAAATCAATAAAATTGTGATAAGGGGCCATATACAAAGTGAAATGAGCACAAAGTCTGAATTTTCAAAAGGGAGGACCAGTAGAACAAAAGTTATGAACGAACAAAAATTTGAGACTACCACCACATGTAAAATGCCACTTTCAAGGTCAAAGTTTACAAAAAGTAGACAAATCATATTTTTTCGAAGAAATTAGCTAAAGCTACTCACTATAATTTGTTTGCTTTTTGTAATTAATAAAAAATTCTCGGGTTTTGTTAAAGTTATATTTTTTTGCAACTAAGGAGAAAAAATCCTACCGTTAGAGTTCAAGGGAAAAAATGCAAGATTCTATCTTCTTGATTAAACAAAGATGAATGCATACTTTTATCTACGCACTAACTCAGATAGCACATACCTTCTGGAGAAAGGTTATGTTTTATTTTAGTCTTTGTACTTACATTAACTACTCTAGGATTGGCAATGATGTTAAAACTGTGGCCTATAATTTAAAAAAAAAAAACGCCGAATCGTCCCCATAGATTTTTCTGAATAAACTTCCGAGATGCCACATTTTCCTGGAAAAATCAGGTATGTACGTAAAAAGTTTTCTGAATTGCTGCAGGTTGTATGAAAACATATATTGTTCCTATTAGATAAAAAAAAAAATGGATTGTCTACCAGTTTTGAAATTTTCTCATCAGTTTTATTTACCGTTTGGCTTTCAGCATACAATTACTGGTAAAAACAAACTTTATAAAAGCGTTAAGAATGTTTCACAACTGGTGGTAGCATATTCCCCCTTTTTTTTAACAGAATTCATTACTGTTGTTTTAGTTTGAACAATAGGAAATGGTCCATAAGTTAGACGAAAGATGGATCTTTGAGCATAAAACTACTGGATATTTTGCACTCCCATTTTGGACACTCCTTTGAAATTCCTTCTAGATTGCTTCTCAATCAAATTATTATACAGTTCCAGATCATCATTTTTTCAAATTTTAATTTCATAAAATTCAAAATTTCATCTGAGAAAAAGTAAAGGACTTTTTTATTGTTGGGTTTATTCCTTCTATGATATAAAAAAACAATCTTTGCCGTCCCCAACGTGGTTTAGGTATTATATGCACAAGTATCAAAAATATTTTTAACATTACGGGACAGGTTTTTTCTCAGTTCAATTGTGAAGCAACGGCTTCAGCAAATTTAAAACGATTCGGTTACACAAAGTAAAATGATGATGCTGATCACAAGTATGCGATAAAAAAGGGGGATTTTCAAAGAAAATATCAAAGTTGATGCCGATTTTTATAAGAAGACGACCCCTTAGCTACAATTTACAAATATAAATTTGTAGAGCACATTGTTCCTGAAAAAATAACATATTACACGTGTCTTTTGTGTTCACAGTCTTCGAATACGAGCGAGTGTTTCGGTTTTTTTTTTTTTTTTTTTTTCTATGTAAGAAACGTGTTAATTAAATGGAAGAGGACGAAGATCTGACGAAAAGTATATGAGGATCAATTACTATTAACTGGTCCTTAAGATTAAATGCTTGTTCCCAATTTGTCTTTAAACAGGATGGCTTCTAAGGATATTAACTTAAGAAGCTCATCAATCGGTTTACACGAGAGGACACAGGCTGGACATTTCTGGACCTCGAAGTCTGACTAACGTAAGTCAGAATATCGTTACTTTTCAGGAGAGCTCAAAAAGTTACTCTGGTGCATGCAAAAAAAGGAACTGGCCCCCCTTTAACATTGGTAAATAATTTTGAAGCATTTACTTTTGCAATTACGTTCTCATAACTAAATGCGGAGCAAGATTCTACTTACAACATATTTTGCATTAATTATCTGAAAATCCCCATTTTCAGACCTAAGCTGGTCTGGCCCTGACATACAGATTTGATATTTCATGACAGTTACAGTCGCCTGTTTATAATTTGGTGATATCTAATACCAATAGATGGCAGTACAAGCGGAATGTTTACGCATTACAGCTATTCAGCTTTTGCAAGGATTGAAATCAGTATGTAATTATTCGAAACTCAAATTATTGAACGAGTTTAAGGGGGGGGGGTGTATAGTGCTAAACCAACGCCATTTGTTCCTAATAACCAGGCTTTATGCCCAGCAACAGCAAAGAAACATTTTTCGATCTCAATTTTCAACCTCTTCCCTACGATAAAATGACTTCAATATTGCCCAAAAATTATACTTAATTCATGTCTAGTTAAAGCTGGGGAAATAAAAAAAATTCTGAGGTAATCAAAAACTAATCGATAAAGATTGAGATGACATTGAGATTTAATGTTGTTATATTTTCTTTGACTGCTGAATAGTTTTTCCTTGACCATTTTTTTTTTAATTTTTGCATAAGGCTTCTAAAACGAACTATTCTAAAGAGAGTTCTCACGTACCCGAACCAACCCTATGCTTAGCTAGTCCCTTCTCAATGGATACCGCCCCCTTCGGCAGACAGTCATTAATAAGTCTTCAATATTTTTCGTGATGCAACTCTGTAGTTTAAGTGTTATGCACTTATTTGTTCGCAATGAATTGTATTTTATTTATTTAGTGCAAACTATAGTTTAATTTTTAAAAAATCTTAAGTCAATATGACTTTTTCAATGATTATTTACTAAAGTATCCCTCTTTTCACTCCCCTTGAAAGAAGAGCTGCAAGCGCAACCCTTGTCCATGTTAAAATACATGGTTAAATACACTGCTCGACATTGAAAATGCAACACCAAGAAGGAGTGGTCAGAAATTCATGCAAATTTTACCGTAGACGCACGTCACTGAGTAATGCAAATGATATGAAATGCGCAGCTCTCCGACGCACGTGAAGTAAGATATAAGAGAATGAAGTTGAAAAGTTTGCTATGTTCATGTTGGTTTTTCTGCCAGACTAATTATCGGAGAAATTTTGTTTTTGTCTCGAAGGATACGTGTGATAGGAGGAAATGCCACGCCGTCCTCAACGAAGACACTTCCAGCACATAGACGACTTTACAAGGGGTATGGTGATCGGACTGAGAAGGGGAGGTTGGTCCATGCGTCAAATTGCAGCTGATACCCACATGGATGCAACCACTGTGCATCGGCTGTGTCGGAGATGGTTGGAAAGAGGAAATGTAGCCACATTGAGGGGTGCAGGTGCAGCCAGAGTGACGTCAGACCGCTTGGATCGACGGATTCACCGACAAGCTGTAGCGGACCCGCAAGTCACTTGTACGTCGATTCTGCAGCACGTGCAAAGTACCCTGGATGTTCCTGTGTCGACCAGAACCATTTCCCGTCGACTGGTTGCACGTGGCCTGCAATCACGGCGCCCGCTAAGAAGACTGCCATTGACCTCACAGCACAGACTCCAACGTTTGTAATGGTGCCGGACCAGAGTGACGTGGATGGCAGAATGGCAAACCGTAGTGTTCTCAGATGAATCCCGCTTCTGTTTGTCCAGCGATAGCCATCGCATACGTGTGTGGCGTCGACGTGGAGAAAGATCGAATCCGGCAGTAACTGTGGAACGCCCCACAGCGCGACAACGTGGCATAATGGTTTGGGGCGCTATTGCATACAATTCCGTATCACCTCTAGTTCGTATTCGGGGCACAATGACGGCCCAACGATATGTAGATAATGTACTGCGGCCGGTGGCAATCCCCTACCTTCAGGGTCTGCCAAATGCAATTTTTCAACAGGATAACGCCCGGCCTCACAGTGCTCGAATCAGCCAACGTGCTCTACGAGGTGTACAGATGCTTTCCTGGCCACCATACTCTCCTGACTTGTCACCAATCGAGCATGTGTGGGACGTGATTGGACGCCGTTTGCAGAACCTGCCACTGCCTCGTTCAGAGGACGAACTGTGGCAAATCGTTGAAAGGGAATGGAGTGCCATCCCTCAGGACACCATCCGCAGGCTTATTGACTCCATGCCTAGACGTGTTTCTTCGTGCATCGCTGTCCGCGGTGATCCTACTTCTTACTGAGCCGACGCCGCCTTTGATCTAAATTTTGCTTATTTATTTTGAAATAAATATCACTTATTGTTCCATGCTGTCTCTGTCTTCTTACCAAATTTCATCAATTTCTGACCACTCCTTCTTGTTGTTGCATTTTCAATGTCGAGCAGTGTACATGTAATAAATAGTTCTACAGCAAACAATAGGAATGGTGAAAATCGAAAATTAATCTTTTGCCTCCAGAATCTTTACCGACAAATTCTTTTACTCGGAATGTTTCATTTCCACATTGTTAATTTTATTAATTAAAATATACTTTTATATATTACAGGCACTTTAAATCCCCGAAAATTTTAGAAATTGAGAAAGACAGGGTTTTTGGTGGTAAAGAATTAGAAACCAGAAGCGTTGCTTTTGAACCAGTTTACACAGAAGTGATGATATATCACCTCTTCGTCCATCTAGACTTAGACGCAATGCTCTAATACAGGGCTCTCCAACCTACGGCCCGCGGAAAAAATCCGTCTTTTCAATCCCCCCCCCCCCCTATTCTTTGAAAAAAATATCTTTTTTTATTAATCAGAACAGTGACGATCTCATAGTGAATACGTCAAATAATGAATAAAAATCTATTCAAACTTTAATGCAAAGCTTTTTTTTTTACTTCTTTCGACGGTAATACCCATCTCTCTTTGTTGCCCTTTCCGAGAACAAATCTCTTTACTCTGCTTCACATTCTCCCGTTAGTCCCCTAGCATTGGGCATTTCCTGTCCCCAGGGCAAACAGTGTATTTGTCTGGAAATTGGCTTTTCTTGTTGATCTCACCACACATATTAATTTTTTGAATTTAAAGCTGCAAGGGGAAAACTCCTCAATTTGTGACTTATACTGGCATGTCAAAGCTTTCAGACAAAAACTCATGCTTTTCGAGAAGCATTTAGGATCGATGAACTTTGATCACTTTGAAACGTGTAAAAACTTAGGTGCATTAAGTACTGCTTCCTTTCCCAAGGAATACGTTTTGGATATCATGTCTAACCTACGAGAAGAATTTAAGAGCCGTTTTGAAGACTTTGACCGTGCATCAGATGATATCCAGATTTTTCAAAACCCTTTTAACTGCGATATAGACAAAGTGCCTGCTGAAATCCAACTTGAAGTCATCGAACTAACTACCAACGACTCACTCAAGACTGCTTTCCAGGAATGCCAAAAAGAAGGTAATCTACTTTCATTTTACAGTTCTCTCCCGGAAAAAGACTTTAAGAACATAAAAAATCACGCTCGAGTTATGTTTTCTCTTTTTGGGTCTACCTACAAGTGTGAGCAGACATTTTCAAAAATGAAGATGTTAAATCTAAGTACAGATCCTCTTTATCAAATGAACATTTAAAACCAACTTTAATGATCGGAACTACAAAGTTTGACCCTAAATGGACTGAAATTTTAAGATGCAAACAAATGCAATCTTCTCATTAAAAATTGTCCTAAGCGTTGCACTTGCTCTGTCCTCGTTTATTGTTAAGTTACTTATCATCATTAATACATAAAATTCATTTGATAAAATTATAGTACATTGTAAGGATTTAGTTTTTAGTCTCGTTTGGCTTATTTTTTTTTAACTCCTTTTGGAGAGCAAAATACATTTTGTGGGAAAAAATGACTTTTATTTCAGTTTTCTGAACTACTCTCTAAATTTTACTAGTTTCCGTAATGTTACAATATAAACATCTGAACTAAATTATTTTTGGACCCTCGTCCCGCCTCGCTTCCAAATATTTTCAATTAGGACCCCTGCTCTATCACAAGTGAGCCTACTACCCTATCGGGTGAAGACTCATTTAAGAATCTTGGTGGAAAAGTTATACTTACTCTAGCAAACTTACGATCAAGAATTGTACCTGACCGTTCTTTCAAAACACTGGTAGTCAAATGAAAAGAACCTTTGCGATCTTAAATTCCAAAATTAATGAAATCCACAAAATGATTTATCCCAAGTAGTGCTAGATTCTTGGAGTTCATTATGAGTGCATATTTCATATACAATGTCAAGGCTTCACTAGATAGCGCTTTATACAGGCTTCTTCATTTGATCAAATTCCTTGGGATAAAAGCGGACGTCCTTTTCCAGCGACATCTATCGAATTTTATGGTAACTAACATTACATACAAATCAGATTACTTTTCAAGTAAGATTTCAAAATTGAGTTTAAAAATGTAAAACTTAGTTTTTAAATATTTTTTTTCCTCCTCAAGAGTGTTTAATAATATATTTTAGGCAAAAAGTCAATAAATATTAAACTAAATTTTCTTAAAATATTAAGTTTCAAAACAAAATAACATGAATATAAGCTGAGGAAGAGTTTTAGGTCAATCTGTGGTTTGGGTCCCTTTCTCGCCAAATGGGCGATAGGCGCGCCAAGCGTGACTTCTCGCGGAGTTGAAAGCTCCGAGGGACACTATGCAAAAACGCGCCAGTTGGTGACTTTTTGAAAATAAGCCAAGCAGGGTCCCAAAGCACATTTTCACCGAATTTTGTATCTTACTAATTAAACCAGTCTAAAATTACTTAAATGAGATAATATCCTCAAATCTTTACGGTGGAAAATTTTGAAAATTACATAAAAAATATGACTAGAAAGCTTTAATACATATAGAATACAAAGTAGTTACTTTTGAAAAAAAATATGCTTCGGCTGATGGTGAATTAAGACAGTTATTTAATGTTATAAGCATATTTATTTTTTATACAATAAGAAATACTACTAAATACACACAAAATGCAAAAAAATGCATTGTTTTAAAACGATAAGTTTCGAACATGATAATAAATTTTAGACATGAATAGAGAAAGAATTAAAACAAAAACTCGTGTTAAATTTTGTTGGAATTAACTTTTTCTTGTTCGACAAAAAAAAATTCAAAATACTTGACGAAAATGTAAACGAAATTCAAATGCTACACATCACGAGGATGTTTAAAAAAAAAAAAAAAGTAGTAGAAAAAACATCATTATAGTAAAATCTTGCGGTAGGAAATCCAAACTTGATGCGCTTGGCGCGTTTTGAAAATGTTCGCCAAATTATGTAAACGTTGCCGAAAACAATGTTGCTGGAGTTTAAAATTTAAAGCTAAATTTTTAAGCAAAACTATTTATTCAAATGGAAAATAATCTGCCAAGTAAAGTAAGCTGTTTAAAGATACAAAATTCCGCCAAGACCAGGACAAAAGTAATTTACTGACATTGAAATGCAAAACAATTCGTAATTTTTTTAAAAACTCATTAAGAAAATCAATAAAAGAGGCATTATGCAAAATTAAAGCATGAAGATGAATGAAGGAGGGTGGGGGTTAGCCAAACAGAATCTGAAGTTATGACGATTCTAATTTTATCACAATTACAATTTTAATATCTTACGGGAGAGGGGTTTGTCTATAACTTTTGTCTTTACGTTGTAACTATTTGCAATATTTTTTAGAACAGTATTCAAAATTTTTTTACATATATGAATGACAGTAATTTTAGAATGATCAGCAATGCAGCACCTCAAAATTGGGCATTGCAAGAGCTCGGGAACAATCATTTTTTGAAGATTATGGCAAATATTTGTAGTAGGTAATAATGGTACAGCTTTCTCAACAAAATCTAAAATAATCATTAATATTGAAACAAATGAAGTTGAAGGGTATTTTAAACCTCCCCTGTCTTGGTGGAAAATTAATTTCATTAATGGAGAAGAAATTTGAAGGGTAGAAAATGGATCGACACAAGTATTACAAGAAATTTCAGATTCTATTGAGCGCACAAATATATCCAGCAACAAAGGCAACAGATACCGATTTTAGTGTGATGGGTGGCTCTTCTATGGGCTGCTTTAAAGGAGATAAAATGCTCTTGACTACAGAACTCAGCTCAAAATTCTTTCTGGTATTGATATTAATCGAGTTGTGAATAATTCGACTTTTAAATAAGTCAAATTTCATGACGCCAACTGAAGAATGTCTTGATGTAGAGACAAGCCCAGTTTTGAGAATTTTATCCATTGAAAATAAAGTGGCTCTAACATCTAACATATCATTATTTCCACTCATCTGTCGTAAACTGCTAAAAAAGGATTCTATTGCATCACTATTAAAATAACGGGTCAGTACATAGTGAAAGCCATTTCGTAGAAGGTATTTTGTGCATTCTATTGTGGAGAGAGTAGTAAGTTTGAGAGCTTCAAATGCTTCCTTGCTTAAAAACTTTAAAGGAGGGTCATGATTTTTGCAAAATTCATTCAATGAATGAAGAGAAGGCAAAAATTCTTCTGTTAGCCATACAAATCGTTCGTCCGAACAATTAAAAAAATGCATTTTCGAAGGGTTTCTTGACAATTGGTGTTGATCTCTATTGCAAACATCGTGAATTGTATACCAATCGTAAATGTATCTAAGAAATTTTATTGTCGCATCGCAGTTTTTGAAACCATTAGCTTCCTCATAACAGTCGGCATTTTCTTTCAAAAATTCCAATGCTGCAGTAACTGGAGGAGAAAAAATCAGAACTGCGCGTCGAACATTCATTTTTTCGAAATTTGTTGGATCGACATGCTCTAAGGATAAATTACGTACTGGTTTTATTTTCTCGTCTTTTTGTAATTTATAAAGGTCCTTTATGTACTTCCCCGTAATTATTTGATTACCATCAGTCATGTCGTTGCTTAAAAATAACGATCGAATATTTTTGATTATGTGGTTTTGGTCAAAACTAAAAAAGAGTAATCTGGAATCATCACAGGGATGAGGAACACTGACGCATAATTTTCCATTCCCAAAACACTTCTGCATGGATACATTTGTTTTAAGGTTATCAGTAGTCATTCTAATGACCATAAATCCACAATTCTCGACTTCCTTCAACACATTTAGTGCTAGTTCATAAAGTTCTGTACCAGTTAAATGGCTAGTAAAGAAATAAGCGCAGGGTATACTATATTTTGTTGATAGGCCATATAACAGAAAACATAACATTCTATTAGCGAGTTGAAATTTTTCATTTTCTCCAACAGTACATTTTGAACCGAAAAAGCAATCCATCTGTTTGTCGTAAATGCATTGTTGTTTTAATGTAACTTCATCAATTATTAAAGAGCAAAATTTTTCTTCAGGTTTTAGAGTTAAAACTTCCTCTTGCAGTCTACTTTTTATTAATGCTGAAACTCCTGTCTCATTTATTACTGGTCCCATGTATCTTTTGAAAGTTGATTTTGAAGGCAGACTAACTAAATTCCTTTCCATAATAGTTCTATATCCTTGTGGAGATACCGCATGCAGTAAGATGCATTCGCGTAGTACAGTTTCCGGCCAACGAGGCACTTTATTAAACATGTACTTTAGTTGCGTTAAGAAAAATACATGTTTTGGAGAAGAAAGATCTTCTCCATCTAACACTAACATTTTTTCTAAGTTTTGGTGATAGATATTTTTTGTAAAAGCTTCAAGTTTTGTTGTAATATCAGCAATGGCAGCTGTAACCTTCTGAATCTTCTTGTTCAAGGCAATAGGCAATCTTTTTCTTTAAGCGTTGACCTTCGAATATTTGAGTTTTCAATTTTCTAGTTTTTGTTTTTAACACAGAGCTTGCCTTCAGGGCCGGACTGGCCCGCCGGGTAACCGGCCGCCGGGCCGGTGCGCCCCCAGTAGAAAAAATTGACTTTTTTTTTTTTTTTTTAGGCATTACTTTTTTTTATGCAGAAAAAAAAAGTTTTTCATTTCTGGAAAAAAAATTTTTCCCTTGTTGCTGTGTCTGCAGTTCTTTTTCTTTTTCTCAGTCTCCATTCCTGATGCTAGTAATTTCTTCAGTACTCCAGTAAGGCTGGGGATCCTGGGATTATCTTGCCGACGTGAGATTCTTTTCAAGGCGCGTTTTCGTCCCCTTCATTGTCCCCACTGTCGCTACTGCTTACACTAAAAGGTCATTTGAGGGTCAAAATCTCTTGTCCGCAATGCCCTGTGAACACTGAACAGGTGAGGTGTCTTTCAGTCTCGACGAATATCCAGTCCCAGTGTTGCCTGATGCATAAATCTCGAACATTACTTCCGGGAATTTTTGCTGTGATGATTTGGGGAGAGGAGGGCGGTAGATAAAGAAGATTCAACCACTGCTTCCGGTTGTTGTTTCAGAGTATATAATCGGTTATTGATTTCATTACCGTTTTTTGCAGTGATTTTAATTAAAGCCCCCACCCTACCCGTTTTTAAGTATTTTTAAAAACACTGCTGTATGCCAAGCTAAGAGTTTCAAGCATTTTTGCGAATCGAATTTTGAAAAAACTTAAGAGATTTTGACACATGGGGAAAAAAACTAAGCTAGTTCGTTTAGTCTAAAGCCAGGAACAAACACCACAGACCAGTAATATAGCTAATTTTTCAGCGCCCTGTTGTGTGTTTATTATGCCCTTCTGACTGTTAACAGCGCCCTGCAGCCTTATTGTTGCTCTTGTTAGCATACTTCTTCTCATGAAATTCATGTTATTATGACAAATCTGTTTTTTTTTTTTTTCTTCTTCTGAAAAACGCTCTCCTCTTTTTTTCCCTCCAGGTCAATAAGAAGATTTTTTTTTAATTACTGCTGTGTGCTAACAATTTCATGTAGGGTCCGTTTTTGCGACAGTGAATTTTGAAAAAACTTAAAAAGATATTTTGAAACATAGACAAAAAACTAAGAATTCGTTCTGTCTAAAGTCAGGGACAAACACCTCGTACGAGTAATAGTTAATATTTTGTAGCGTCCCGTTGTGTGTTTATTGCGCCCTTCTGACTGCTTACAGCGCCCTGCAGCCTAATTGTAGCTCTTGTTAGAACATTTCTTCTCCTGAAATTCATGTTATCGTGACAAATATGTCTTTTTTTTCTGAAAAACGAACTCCTCTGCCCCCCCCCCCCCCGATCAATAGGAAGATTTTTTAAAATTACTGCTATATGCTAACAATTTTTGAAGATTTAACTGCTAGTGCTACTACAAATCAAATGTGCCAAGAAAAACAGCCGTGCAAGACATGTCCTTCATGTGTGTACAAAGTACTGTATGATTATAATAAGAACTGCATAATATATACAGAGCTTAGTCAAGCTTTCAGGTATATACTTACTATACCTCTTACGCTAGTAAGCTGCGAAAGGGCTTTTTCAAAGCTAAAATTAATTAAGACGAGATTGCGAAGTTGCTTATCCAATGAAAATTTAAAGGCATTTCTCACAATGCAGTGTACTGTTTCATTGATTTCTATTCTCTATTATGAGTATGTGACTGATATATCCGTTCTCATTTGGGGGAGGCGAGCTCACTTAGTATCAGGGCCCCCACATCAATCCGTGAACCCCAGGACCAGATATTGTACTGGGCCGTTCAGATTACGTGTTCGGTCACTCTGGAAAATTGGCCAGTTTCAGCGCATACTCAGCCATTTTATTTAGTGTTCGTTTTTTCTTTTTCTTTCTTTTTTTATCATTAGTAAGGTTACGTTGAAATCAAAATACTTTTTTTTAAAAAACCACTGAGTTTATTTTGAAATTAGTTGATGAGCATGTTCCTCACAACAGTAAGAAGTTTGCATTCGTGCAACATGCAACAACTCAGGAAACGGGTTTCGCGAAAATACTTAATTTTACCTGGAAAATGGTGGAAACTCGCGAAATCCTGGAATGTTACCCGGAAATAATCAGTGACGATTCAGAATTTTTTGAAAGCAGGGCCTGATTACTGAATAGGCCAACTAGGCCACGGCCTAGGGCCCCCTTTAATTTAGGGGCTCCCAAACGGATAAAATTGCTGTTGTCAATGGCTAAAATAGTTTTCTCCAATGCCTAAAACTGTAAAGCCTGACTACTGGGGGCCCCAAAAAGGTATTCGGCCTAGGGCCTCGTACTTTCTTAATCGGGCCCTGTTTGAAAGTGTAGGCCATGGTTTATAGCAGCGGTAGTCAACCTGTTGATCGCAATCGACCAGTTGATCTCGAAACCATTTTGAGTCGATCGTGGCAATAATGTGAATCTTGCTTTCTGTCTGAGCAGAATAATTAATAAATGCAGCGCATACACCGGAGGTGGTCGGTTATACAGACCGTTTGGTGGATGAAATATTAATTGAATTGTTAAGGTGTTGACAATTGCTGCTTTGTGCTATGAAGCAAAACTGCAATAAGGTAAAATGTGAAAGACAGTTATTTCCACAAATTATTTATTTTGAGCGAAAAAACAATGAGTATATAATTTTTCAAAACAAGAAAAAAAAAATGTTGCTTTGAGCTTTAAGAAAACTACGTGATAAAAGGTTTTTATCACGTGCTTGAATTACGCTGAAAGAGAAAAAAATATTTAAAAACACCGCGTAAGAACAGAGCTGTGTCCATATTTTCAGCACTTCCCAATGATTCGTCACAGAGAAATTCGGCTTAAATGTTTGTATATAAGTGCATATCTTGTTGCAGTATTTTCATTTCTGCCACATTTGGGTTAGCTGACTGCACTGGGGTCCTGTATCCCGGATTATTTCTGCATGTGTATCAGGAAATAAACTTCTAATAAATGTTTTATTCCTATTACCCTAATCTTCTCTTTGTTCTGACACGTTCCTTCGGATTAAATATTTCTTGCATTTGTTATAATTTTTGTGTAGTTTCGGAACATTATTTAAGCTTAAAAGTGCGGGAGATACGAATTCAAATTGTTCTTTCAATTGTATCTTAGTTTGGAAAAGAAATTCGTAAAATGAATACATAGGCACAGTAATGATTATATTTTCTAAAATTTATGATTCATTTTATTATCACAATAAATCTAATGTAATATAAGTAAAGTATGAATTTTATATTTAATATGTTTATATTATATTTTTATACATGCCTTATTACATTTATTTCCTCTAATCATAAAATATATAATTTTTCTGCTATTTTATTGTAATTTATCTGCTATAGTATTAAAGTATAATGTGATAATCATTAAGTATACCATAATCATAACAATAATTTCAGAGTTTTTGTGAACTTAAAGAAATGAAATTAAGTTATGATCTTTTGAAATTCTTTGCTCTAGAAAGACAAAGGATTTCTTATAAAAAGATATTCAATGGAATAAATTTAGAATTTGATTTTATTATCTCCTTTGATCGGATTAAAAACATATCTATCTATTTTCCATATTACGAATATTTTTACTGCCTTTTTTACAACAAATTCTGTTGTTAATGTGTTATTTGTGAGGTCATTCATGTTATTTTCGCATATTTAGTGCAAAAAATGTCTGAAACTAACGTTCGAAATGTAGACAAAACTGTGACTTTCGGATAATGTAGCTTTATTATTTTGAGCACAAAATCGAGCAGGGAAAAACAACTTCTGGAAAAAAGAAATAAAAAGCATAATCTTTATTTCTAAAGTTCAAAACATTGGTTAGAATAACTAATTAAAAGAACTTTTTTTTTTTTTGTTTTGTTTTCAAATAATCACACGATTACCAGTTAGTTTTATAACAAAACTCTTATTTATTTAAACAGGAACTTTCCTAGTTCCATCTTCAGAAACAAAATCACGTCGTGTCACTCTCTCCGCAACGGAGAGATACGGAATATGCGAAGGAAGAATGTATATAGCTAATCGAAGGGAGGCTGAAAATCCGACATCAGTGTCCCCAATTAGTCTTAAAACTGGCAACGAAATTAGGGTGAGTTACAGCAACATCAATTTAAGAAGATACTAAACGGAGCCAAGAGCTTGAATATTTGAAATTTTATAGCAATTAGTGTCCAAATTTATTTCTAATACGCATCTCCAAACGCGCAATTTTGCCCCTTCTAAATAAATGTATAGAATTCATTTTTTAATGAACGTTCTCACGAGTTAATGAGGAATAAGATTCTACATACAATGCAGTAATTATCTGAAAATCAACATTTGTTAAAGCTAGTTTGGTTCTGAGCTACAGATTTGATATTTCATGAGCTTAAAATTTATTTTTCTGCTTTAGGGATTTCAGCATCTCCAATAGATGGCAGTGCAAGCGTTAACAAAACTGAACTTTTGTAAAGTTAGGTTGCAAATGAATTTCACGCCAATTCATTCCAGCTAGTCCCGCCATCTGTTGTAGAAAATTATAAACAAATAATTATGAAGATTTAATACTAATATCAGAAAAATTGCTACCAATCCAATGAATTGCGCGCACATTTTGTGATATTTTCAAGGGTGTCCATCGCCCGAAGAATATTGCCGTGGACAAGTAAACGGCAGTATCTGCAAAAATGAGTTTTCGAGATATTTGAAGAAACGCGTTTTTGATTTCCCACTAAGATCAATAAAACACTGGACTTTGAACATAGGCGATACGATATGTTTATACCGAAATATTTTTTGGGTAATCGATTGAATTTTGATTTCGCAAGCGCAGAAAGCGGTAAAGCTGATACTGCTTTTTACTTGCCTTTTTCACTCGTGATTTTCATACGGAATTGACTGCCCACTTCGTTTTTTAAAGGTTGTAAAATGGTTATTAACGTTGTGACAACGGATTAAAAACGTTTAAACGTTTTTTGTGCTACCTGGGTGGCAGTCGGCAGTAACTGCACAGTATGCTACTAAATGTCCAGTATTTACATATTCGACAACATGCGGAGTATATATGTTATTACAAAATATATTATTGCATTGTGAATTATATGTTTTATTTAAAAATATACATAAATAGCGTGTATCCTCTTGATATAAATCTATATACATAAAAGACTACTTTTGTATGCGTATGTCCGGGGTAAACTTCAAAACTACTGAACCGATTTTAACCATTTTTTCACCGTAGATAGCTGCAGTAACAGGGAGCAGGATAAGCTATAATTAATTTTAAAAAAACTTAGTTTAAAAAAGTTATTATGGAAAACAGTAAACTTCATGTCATTTCCCCATTAAATGATTAAATTTTCAGCCCATTATTGCAAAATGTGTTGCCTCGCAAAAACAATATTAATAGTAATCATGCGGAAAATTTTGAACCAAGGCTTCTCTGGATTAAGTATTAAATTTATTGCTTTCTCAAGATATTTATATTCATCTATGCCAATAATCGATATCGTGTTAAATAAAAAGAGAATTGATTTTGGCAA
>JAXGGA010012398.1:0-38889 GCA_038373865.1 Uloborus plumipes | reverse complement strand
TTGCTTTTTGATTGCGCCTCAATATATTCTTTCACGAAATGGAACGTAGTAAGACTTGTAGATACTTACTATGCATTTTCGAAATCTCATGATTAAAAATACGACCGTTGAGTAAATTGAAAGCTAGAATGGATGATTTGTAAGTACTTTTCTAAGTATTATCATGAATGTTCAACAAATGTATTATTTCATTTAACTGTTTTCTCTGTTTTTATTTGCATGCATTAAATAATAATACAAATGATCCATTAACAATTTTTTTTATTAATACATGTTATCCCATTTTACATATGATTTTCGCTTCTTTCTTGGACGATTTACAATTTTAGGTGTGAGAACAGGTTTTACATCTTCTTCTTCAGTGAGAATTTTCTTTTCATACAGGTTTTTATTTTTCAAAAAAAACTTAGGAACATTCATTTCTTGCAGTGAATTTAAAAATTCATTAGCCCACGGCACATCGGCATTTTTTTTCCTGTGACTAAAAATTAAATTTAATAAATCAGCAATATTCGAATGCTCAATCTTCTGATTTTTATAAATCACTTCTCCCTTCTCGTTCCATGTGAGGATATCAGAATGTCTTTTCATAATCTCCAATAAGTTCTGAGCCTGACTCAAGTACTGCTTATTAATACTGTTGAATATAGTTGACTCATACTGCTGAGGATTTTCTTCTGTTTTTCTTTTTTCTTCCAGAGGCGGGGTCCAAGGAGGGTTGTTTTCTGTCAGGTTTAATTTCTTTTGAAGCAATTCTGTATACTTTGCCAATTTTTCATGTTCTTCAAGATTGCTCTGCAAAATATTCATCATCTGTCTATCAAGTTCGGTCAACTGTTTCGGTGTAACAGTATGCTTTGAAACCATATCTTCAGGAATCAGAGCGAATTTCCTATGTTCCATTGCCGAAAAGACTCGATAATATATTCACGGCAGCGGGAATAAGGAAACTCAGAAAGCCTCCTTTTTGAACGACCAACTTTCGTTTTTTAGCTAAAGCTAATTTTCTATCTGCCAACTTGCGCAGAGTTGTCTTGTGTTTCGATAATTTCTTCTTTTGATGTTTTGAGAGAGGAATATTTCCGAGGAGCACGTTATGACTGCACTCGCATATGGCTTTGATACAATTCCCATTTATTTTTTTCAATAACTCTTTTTGAAGTTTTGCAGGGCAAATTTGCAAGAGATGTAGCTCGTTCAGCTGTTGCTTCGTGATTGCCATGATCACAAATGATTCTCATTATTTATATCATCTCATTTTTATACTGCTCTTCTTTGATATACAAACTGAATTTCATTGGGGAGAATATTTGTACGTAATCTCATTGTTTCTGGTGTTTCATTTCTCAAGTCAATCAATAGATAAGAATACTTCTCCCTCGTCGCGTCTTCAAAAACCTCCTGAAAAAATCTCAAATGTCTTGGAAAAATCTGTTTTCCTAAATGAGTCACTTGACTCAAATCTCTCCTATTTTTGAAAAGGAGGATATAATGAGCATTTAAAGTAATTTCACGCATTTCTTTTCCCTTGTGAAAGAAATTTTGCGTTATGAAAATAATTGAAATATTGAGATGATGACTGCCGCGGGTAAATAGTTTCGTGATGACATCATTTTTTCCACACTCTGCCATTAGATCGTCAATGACGAATAATGTATTATCTCCTAATAACTCCATATAATTCGTAGGAAATCCTTCGATGAATGTAACATTCGGTATTGTATCATACAAACTTTGATACACGCCATAGAACCATACGACTTTGTCAGGTACTTTTGAAAACATTTCACGTTTATATTTCAAAATACGCGAAATAAGATGACTCTTCCCACTTCCGGTTGGACCCGACGCCACCATGGTAAAGCTAACTTGTAACTTTGGAAATTCCATCGTGAATGAGAGACAGACAAGAATGATATTCATTCAAATACATATTTATTGATTGAAATTCGGAAATACATGAAAATGATTGGCTACAAAATTATAGACACTTTTATCATTACAAATGTGTCCATTTACAAATGTTGATAGTATCGTCTTCAGCGAATGACCGCGACATTTTGAATATAAATAATAAATACAATACTGGCCACACACAGCCGTGACATTACTTTGCAATGTCATGGGGTTATAAGTCACATTCGAAAATTGAGAGACAAAATCATGAATAGGTCCTTTGAAAAAAGATGGCGGATTCCCATAAGAATCGAAAAATTCCAATTTTCGATCAATATAAAAAGCCACCCAATGGCTTCCAGTTTCAGTGGAAGTGTCCACGTTTGCAATAAAACAGACTGGGGTTTTATGAATCGCAATATCACTTAAATAATCACTAGGAAACACACCCAGAAAATATTTTTTGGTGATAGAGTCATTTTGTAGAATACTTTGTATTTGATTCGAATCCATTCTAATTGGCAAAATCACATAAGACGTGACGAGATTTTGTAATTTCGATCACGTTTTGAAATTCAGCGTAGATTAGCAATGACAGAGTTTCGGCAATGGCTTTGCTAAATTTAATTTCAACTCTCAAATTTCCTTGATGTTGCAAATTTAAATGAGGTCCATTTAGGGTATGTCATAAAAATAAAAGTTTTTTTTTTCGACTTGGTACACGCACTTTCCTATGTATTCACTCAATTTGAGTTGATTGGTACAAAAAAAAGTTTTTGGAAAAAAATTTTAGCTACCGGGAAAAGGCAATTTACATAAGCGTTTTTTCAAAAAATTCACTATTTTCAAGTTGAAAACGCAATATAGCTGCGGGAGTTTTTTAAAAGATTGTTCTGCTAACTTAAATGCATGTTTTGAACTCTAATGAACATACTTTCCTTATAAAAAATGCAGTTAAATATATATTTCGTCTCTTTTTGTTTTTAAAAAGAGCAGAAACTATCGGTAATCCTTCCTACTGAAACGGGTTATGCTTTTGGTCAATCGACATCGCTGTCTTCGTTAGGCAGTCAGTTGTTCGGGGGAAAATGCCACATACATCTGGGGAAGTGACCCCCATTTTGCTTATTAACGCCCCCCCCACCCCCCACCCCCCAAGATAACTTTTTACCAGCAGCAGCGTTTTCACTAAAATGCCTTTCATCCTGCGTAAGATTTTTATATTAGTTGCGCTTTCCGACAAAAGGCAAATTGAGATTCTCTTTTTTGTTTTATTAAAGGATGGATTGATTTTCACTAAAAACCTGGAAAGCAAAAGGCACTAATAATTTTAAACATCGAAGAAGTCGGACTTACAGTTTGACTCTCCCGAAAGCTAGTGCCGTCGTGTAATATTATGACTCGAGGAAATACCCTGGAATTTTTGTAGTATAGCTGTACGAAGTAAACGAAACTACCTTGATATTAGTAGAGCGGCCGTTACTTCAGTCAGGTTTGCTGTGTCATCCACCACGGCATTTCCTATCATATATAGCCTTTTGGGTAATCTTGTGAAAGCAGGCCATCTCGATGAATATAAAAAACATCTCATATGCGATAGCAAAAAGGTATTTCATGCTAAAGAGCATGTTATCGAGCACCCAAGCGCAGAGGAGAGTTCCAATATCGCAAGAAGTAACTTTACTGCAATTTTTGTGGAAAGCAGGAAGCACAACACTTCTCACTCTTAGTCACGATGAGAACACTGGTAGCTTTCGGAAAAGCATCATCAATTAAAGACCGTAACAGAAGAGCGTGGAGATCGCTACCTCACTCACTATACACCAGAAGAAGAAGACAACAAAGGAAAAACTGGCTGAGCAACGTGAAATGGGATTATGTGACTGATTGAAAGACATAGATATAGACATTTGCCTTCAACTAATTGGCAGTGATACACTAGGTGGCCAAAAGTATCCGGACACTTTCAAAAATTTACATTTTTAGATATAACTCGAGAAATAAGTGATCAATTGTTCTTTAACTTTAGTCATACAAAATATATTCTTCACCGAACATTTCCAAGTTGAAATTAAATTACCCTTGCATTTGGGGGACGATAAGAAGGGGGGTCGAAAGAAAAACTGCTTTTTGACCATAACTCTTTGAAAATAGCTCGGAATAAGCAATGCATTTCAGTAATTAATTAGCATACTATATATAATTACTGTACAAATTTTTATGAACGTACCACTCTTACTTCTGAAGATATGAAACATTTTTTAAAAAACGGCAATTTTATTTGAAGGGTTTTTGCTCATAACACGCAGAGTTTTTGATCAAACCTTATCAAAACTTCAGGAAAGATGACAAAATACAAGAGAAAGAACATACTAAAACGGTTTTTAAAAATATTAAAAATCCGATGAGATATGAACGTTAAAAGGAAATAATTTTGCACGGCGCATGCGCGAAAGACAGAAATTTATAACTACAAAAATATTGTAGCCTGGAGTATACTGCATCTTATAAAAAAAGTTCCAGTTGAATATCGTAAAAATTGAAAAAGATATCAGCAATCTAGTGAGCTGTAATTCATTCATTTGCAGTCAATTCATAAATGGAGAGGGGTTGTTCACAAATAGTGTGGGGACAATCGAGCATATTTTTCAATGTTAAATTGTATACTGTTTAAAAATTCATATTTGGCATAGAAGTCACATTTCGCCCATTCGGCCAAAAAGACCTTATAAGTAGGTAGCCAAAAGTATCCAGAGACCCCCTGAAACGTTGGTTTTGAACGATGACGAAATAACTTTTATTTTAAACATAAGCTCTTTGTGGACAGACCCTCACTATGTATGTATTGTCTGCGAATGAATGAAATACAGTTCACTATAGATCGCTGATATCTTTTTCAATTTTCATGATATTCAACTGGAACTTTTTTTATAAGATGCAGTATATACCAGGCTACAATATTTTTGTAGTTATAAATTTCTGTCGTTCGCGCATGCGCCGTGAAATTTTTTTCCCTTTTAACGTTCATATCTCATCGGATTTTTAATATTTTTAAAAACCGTTTTAGTATGTTCTTTCTCTTGTATTTTGTCATCTTTTCTGAAGTTTTGATAAGGTTTGATCAAAAACTCTGCGTGTTATGAGCAAAAACCCTTCAAATAAAATTGCCGTTTTTTAAAAAATGTTTCATATCTTCGGAAGTAAGGGTGGTGCGTTCATTTGAATTTGTATAGTAATTATACATAGTATGCTAATTAATTACTGAAATTGATAGCGTATTCCGAGCTATTTTCAAAGAGTTATGGTCAAAAAGCGGTTATTCTTTCGACCCCCCTTCTTATCGTCCCCCAAATGCAAGGGTAATTTAATTTCAACTTGGAAATGTTCGGTGAAGCCTATATTTTGTATGACTAAAGTTAAAGAACAATTGATCACTTATTTCTCCAGCTATATGTAAAAATGTGAATTTTTGAAAGTGTCCGGATACTTTTGGCCACCTAGTGTACCTCCAATGAAATGTCTGGCTGGAAAGGAGGCATGCTACATTATATCGAAAAACTCCTCCATTACATACTTTTTAGATCTTTCTTTCTGCTGGCTTCACATTAACGAGCAGATATTAAGTCATATAGTCGCAAAACTTGACGGATCAGCTTCTCCATAAAAGGAATGGATTGGAACTGTAGGTAAACTCTTTTCCTAAGTTTAAGCCAATTCAATTTTTGGAGCCCTTTGTTAATATGGACGAAAATGTTGCTAGTCAGTCGATTCGTTCCGTAGAAGGCAGAAGCATTGAAGCTCACTGATGGCGGAACTATTTCCAGCCCTAATTGATACTATTTTGTCAAACGCAAAGGCGTTTTTACCTTAGTCCTCAAAGTAAAGAAGAGCAATGAGTAAATTTTCTGGAATAGCCCAAAAGGACCCATTTTTTATACAGGAAACTTTACTTTTAACTCTTCTTTGCTCTGAGGCCTAAGGTAAAAATGCCTTAGCATTTGACAAAGTAGTATCAATTAGGGCTGGAAATAGTTCCGCCATCAATGAGCTTCAATGCTTCTGCCTTCCACGGAACTGATCGACTGACTAGCAACATTTTCGTCCATATTAACAAGGGGTTCCAAAAATTGAATTGGCCCAAACTTTGTTTTTTTTCTCAAGAAACTCAACTTGGGAAAATAGTTTACCTACAGTACCAATCCATTCCTTTTATGGAGAAGCTGATCCGTCAAGTTTTGCGACTATATGACTTAATATCTGCTCGTCGATGTGAAGCATGCAGAAAGAAAGATCTAAAAAGTATGTAATGGAGGAGTTTTTCGATATAATGTAGCATGCCTCCTTTCCAGCCAGACATTTCATTGGAGGTATCACTGCCAATTAGTTGAAGGCAAATATACCTATGTCCATCAACCAGTCACATAATCCTATTTCACATGATAGCAACTGCCGCGGTTGATGACACAGCAAACCTGACTGAAGTAACGGTCGTTCTACTAATATCAAGGTAGTTTCGTTTACTTCGTACAGCTATACTACAAAAATTCCAGGGTATTTCCTCGAGTCATAATATTACACGACGGCACTAGCTTTCGGGAGAGTCGAATTGTAAGTCTGACTTCTTCGATGTTTAAAATTAATAGTGCCTTTTGCTTTCCAGGTTTTTAGTGGAAATCAATCCATCCTTTAATAAAACAAAAAAGAGAATCTCAATTTGCCTTTTGTCGGAAAGAGCAAATAATATAAAAATCTGACGCAGGATGAGAGACATTTTAGTGAAAACGCGTCTGCTGATCAAAAGTTATCTTGGGGGGGGGGGGGAGTTAATAAGCAAAATGGGGGTCACTTCCCCAGATGTATGCGGTATTTTCCCCTGAACAACTGACTGCCTAACGAAGACAGCGGTGTCTATTGACCAAAAGCGTAACCCGTTTCAGTAGGAACGATTACCGATAGTTTCTGCTCTTTTTAAAAACAAAAAGAGACGAAATATATATTTAACTGCATTTTTTATAAGGAAAGTATGTTCATTAGAGTTCAAAACATGCATTTAAGTTAGCAGAACAATCTTTTAAAAAACTCCCGCAGCTATATTGCGTTTTCAACTTGAAAATAGTGAATTTTTTGAAAAAACGCTTATGTAAATTGCGTTTTCCCGGTAGCTAAAATTTTTTTCCAAAAACTTTTTTTTGTACCAATCAACTCAAAATGAGTGAATACATAGGAAAGTGCGTGTACCAAGTCGAAAAAAAAAACTTTTATTTTTATGACATACCCTATTACACATATCAGCAGAGAGATCGAAACAGTACAATGCATTTCCTTCCGAAAATTGCTCACGTGATACATAAATGCCCTTATCACTATTAAATCCTTCAAACATACTGTAGTAAGCACGAATGTAATTATTATTTTCAAAATCTAGCTCAAGTGGTTTACTTGGCACAGGTTGACCATCCACGTAAATAGCAACAAAATTTGCATTTTGATGAGCAAACAAAAATGGGTTCTTGCGATATTGTCCATTCATGGCAGCATTTTCCACACATCCAATCACCACTCTTTTAGGCATTGCACCTAAAAATACATTATCTTGCGTGAAGGAAAAACTACCTTTAGAAATGGAATAGGTCTTGCATAGAACTCTGTCGATGGGATACTTGGCAGAATTTTTTTCTAAAGCCTTTGCATGTCCGAGAGAAACTCCGGGGCTGACTTGCACTTTTCGAATGAATAGAGAGGCATGATCCAATATGACTTTATAGTCGGCGCCTTCTTTGTTTGATAAGAGGCAGAACGGTGCACTGCTTCGAATCATCTTAATTTTAATATCGACCAAATTCAACATAAGACGATTCTGTTCGAAAATATCACAGTGGAGCTTTCCAAGAAGTTCGAAGTGGTTACTATTTTTGCTGAGTTCATATCTTGCTTTTAATCCTTTATCTGCAGCTTCAGCGGTGGGGTCGATTTCTGCAGGACGGGAGTCTTTGTAAAACATCTCGCAGGTGAGTAAACTTTTCTTTGCATCTTCTCCATAATTTAATAGAGTTTCAATGTATGCACGATAAGGATATGTATTGCTTGCCGAAGAAATAATTCGCTCATTCAAACTGACGTCGATTTGCGAAAAAAGAGAATGTAGAAATAAGTTGGTTGGAACGACAGGTTCTTTGTCAGGTAATACAGACCCATCAGACTTTACTATTTTCGCTTTCACGTATATGTAAGAGGCAGAGAGGTCTGTATATTCTGAACCTGATCCTGATATTAAGTATTCCAGAGGGCCGCCGTCTTTCACGCTTGCAATAGGGTGATATTCAACAAATTGCCCTTTTTCAATTGCAGCTTGTGTAGGTGGTAATGTGAATAAGTCCAGTTCTGATTTCACACATGCTATAGAATCGCGGTGGATGAGGGAGGCCATTTTTTATGAAGAGAAAATATCGTGATGTCTTTTCACTCTCTTGATTTTGTGCAGACTGATTTTGTTCTCTAAAAGCTTGCGCTTTTTATTCTTTTTACCAGAACCAATCATAGTTTTAATTTTAACTGCAGCTTTATCCGTCAAATTTTTTCCGGCTTCTTTCAGTCGACGCTTCGCAGCCACTTTCAGATTTTCGCCGCGTGAAACGTCATTGAATAAGTCAACACCACTATTCAAAATTTGCTTTCCAACGGTCTTAGCCCCCGATTTGAAAAGGGGGACTGCAGCTCTGAAAAAAGATTTGAAGAGTCCGCCAAAACCATATCCTCTTTGATATGGAGCGCCTTGATAGTAATTGAGTTCATTTCCAGATTGATGAGTGTAGTAATCCTCGAAGGATTTTTGGCAGCATTGATAGGGCACGTACATTATGAGAGATACTTCTGACAAAAATGAAGTTTCTCTCATAATGATCTCATAATAAATGAAGGGAGTTAATAAGCAAAATGGGGGTCACTTCCCCAGATGTATGCGGTATTTTCCCCTGAACAACTGACTGCCTAACGAAGACAGCGGTGTCTATTGACCAAAAGCGTAACCCGTTTCAGTAGGAACGATTACCGATAGTTTCTGCTCTTTTTAAAAACAAAAAGAGACGAAATATATATTTAACTGCATTTTTTATAAGGAAAGTATGTTCATTAGAGTTCAAAACATGCATTTAAGTTAGCAGAACAATCTTTTAAAAAACTCCCGCAGCTATATTGCGTTTTCAACTTGAAAATAGTGAATTTTTTGAAAAAACGCTTATGTAAATTGCCTTTTCCCGGTAGCTAAAATTTTTTTCCAAAAACTTTTTTTTGTACCAATCAACTCAAAATGAGTGAATACATAGGAAAGTGCGTGTACCAAGTCGAAAAAAAAAACTTTTATTTTTATGACATACCCTATTACACATATCAGCAGAGAGATCGAAACAGTACAATGCATTTCCTTCCGAAAATTGCTCACGTGATACATAAATGCCCTTATCACTATTAAATCCTTCAAACATACTGTAGTAAGCACGAATGTAATTATTATTTTCAAAATCTAGCTCAAGTGGTTTACTTGGCACAGGTTGACCATCCACGTAAATAGCAACAAAATTTGCATTTTGATGAGCAAACAAAAATGGGTTCTTGCGATATTGTCCATTCATGGCAGCATTTTCCACACATCCAATCACCACTCTTTTAGGCATTGCACCTAAAAATACATTATCTTGCGTGAAGGAAAAACTACCTTTAGAAATGGAATAGGTCTTGCATAGAACTCTGTCGATGGGATACTTGGCAGAATTTTTTTCTAAAGCCTTTGCATGTCCGAGAGAAACTCCGGGGCTGACTTGCACTTTTCGAATGAATAGAGAGGCATGATCCAATATGACTTTATAGTCGGCGCCTTCTTTGTTTGATAAGAGGCAGAACGGTGCACTGCTTCGAATCATCTTAATTTTAATATCGACCAAATTCAACATAAGACGATTCTGTTCGAAAATATCACAGTGGAGCTTTCCAAGAAGTTCGAAGTGGTTACTATTTTTGCTGAGTTCATATCTTGCTTTTAATCCATTATCTGCAGCTTCAGCGGTGGGGTCGATTTCTGCAGGACGGGAGTCTTTGTAAAACATCTCGCAGGTGAGTAAACTTTTCTTTGCATCTTCTCCATAATTTAATAGAGTTTCAATGTATGCACGATAAGGATATGTATTGCTTGCCGAAGAAATAATTCGCTCATTCAAACTGACGTCGATTTGCGAAAAAAGAGAATGTAGAAATAAGTTGGTTGGAACGACAGGTTCTTTGTCAGGTAATACAGACCCATCAGACTTTACTATTTTCGCTTTCACGTATATGTAAGAGGCAGAGAGGTCTGTATATTCGGAACCTGATCCTGATATTAAGTATTCCAGAGGGCCGCCGTCTTTCACGCTTGCAATAGGGTGATATTCAACAAATTGCCCTTTTTCAATTGCAGCTTGTGTAGGTGGTAATGTGAATAAGTCCAGTTCTGATTTCACACATGCTATAGAATCGCGGTGGATGAGGGAGGCCATTTTTTATGAAGAGAAAATATCGTGATGTCTTTTCACTCTCTTGGTTTTGTGCAGACTGATTTTGTTCGCTAAAAGCTTGCGCTTTTTATTCTTTTTACCAGAACCAATCATAGTTTTAATTTTAACTGCAGCTTTATCCGTCAAAATTTTTCCGGCTTCTTTCAGTCGACGCTTCGCAGCCACTTTAAGATTTTCACCACGTGTCACATCATTGAATAAGTCAACACCACTATTTAAAATTTGCTTTCCAACGGTCTTAGCCCCCGATTTGAAAAGGGGGACTGCAGCTCTGAAAAAAGATTTGAAGAGTCCGCCAAAACCATATCCTCTTTGATATGGAGCGCTTTGATAGTAATTGAGTTCATTTCCAGATTGATGAGTGTAGTAATCCTCGAAGGATTTTTGGCAGCATTGATAGGGCACGTACATTATGAGAGATACTTCTGACAAAAATGAAGTTTCACGTACGATCTTCCACGCTCGAATGGCACTAAAAGTCCAGTGTTGGTCCTTATAACGATTTCAATAGTGTCGATGATTTTTCGACTCACTGGTAGGTAATGGGGTCTTTGATATTCAACGCTGACCATCTCACCGTCAGTACCGGTAACTGTGACTGTACGAAGGAGAGGAGCATAAACATCACCCACGACTTGATGTTCTATAATATCCGTATAAATCATTAATACTCTGAAATGAGCATTCGGATCTGCGATTTGAGGGCTGAACACTGTCTGTTCTACATTTTTGTCGCTCTCACCACCTACGACCGTCGGTGGAAATCCCAACATCTGTGATAATCCTTCATGAAAAACAACGCGTGCATTATTTTTGACTTTAACGCGTACACGTTTTGTCACAGCATTGTAGTTGAAAGAAATTCGATTCTCATGGTCAGGTATACTTATCGCTTTTAAAATGTCAGGTACATTTTCATAACATCCAAGAGGAATATTTCTGCCCAATTCTTTTCCATCACCCAAATCGAATCCAATTAAGTTATTCTCTCGGTTCACATTATACCAAGTATGTGGATAGATCAATTCGACTAAGGCACATTCCCAAGTGTCTGTTAGTTCAATTGGTTTCGGTAACCGCGTAATAAAATGCGATATTTTATTATCTGGAAAATAATTCAATGAATTATCACTCGGCAATGTCACGAAGAACGACGACATCTTGACAAAACTGAGCAAGTTATATAATGTTCTCGATATTTATAGGTCAGATAATTGAGAAGCGGCAATCCATTGGTTGAATTTATCCGGGTATCCGCGAAACTTGACGAAATATTCAGTTTGATTTTCCTTTTTCCTTTTTCGTAATATTTTTTCGACTGTATAATTTTCTTTAAGTTGAACTTTTTGTAATTCTTGAGGATAAAAAGTGCCTTGAATGGGCTCACCCATTAAATCTTTCACGCGATACACTGGAATAGCTCTTTTTACACATTCTGTGACGATAAAAATTTCCTCGGTCCAATTTGTCTCATACCCTTTTTCAAAAGTGAGTTTTTGCTTAGAAATACGAACGAAATCTCCGACATTGAAAACGCAAGGTTTCACTTCCGTATCTTGATTATCACCGTAGATCGCGAAATACACATCGCTCTCATTATCGGCATTCACTTCGGCAGGTGCTCTCTTGATGGTGGAATGGTAAGTGATGTTATAACTTTTCACCAAATCATCTAAGACGTCGATAAAATTATAAGTATTATGACTTGTGAAATATTTCCACATTTTCGTTTTCAGTGTTCTATTAAACCTTTCAATTATTGACGCCTTCGTTGCATTAAAAGTCGTGAAGAACTTGACTTGATTCTCTCGGAGAAACTTCTGAAAGAGTGCGTTTTTAAATTCACCACCTTGATCTGTCTGCAGTAACTTTGGCTTTCTCTCGGCAAAAATAGACTTGAAAGCATCAACAATCTCTCGACCCTGTTTCGTTTTTAAGGGCTTTGCCCATGCATACTTTGAGAAAATGTCAATACACGTCAATATATATCGATAACCTCGATTATGTTTTTGTAAACTTGAAAGATCGGCGAGATCGGCCTGCCATTGATGATCCTTTGAAGGAGCAATTACTCGATTGGTTGGGAACTTCTTTCGTGCCGGACGGTGGAGTGTGTACGCATCCACTCCCGTCAAATATTTCTGAATGACTTCCTTGGACACTTTTCCTCGCGCAGCACGATATAAAGCATCGACACCACCAAAACTTGCTTCTCGACCCGGTTCCTGGTAAGCCTTCTTCATTGCAACAAGAAAAATTATTATTTGACACTTTAATGTGAATCATCCTCGAAACACTATGAACGAATTAGACCCATTATTTGGTTTAAGTAGAAAATCAACCGCAAAGTCTGATTTTCCCGTTAAAATATATATTATACTCATCACAATGCACAAACTAATATAAAGGACCGTGATCCATACAACCTCCTCTCTCGGTGTCATAACAAAAAATAAAAGAGAATGCTCTTGTCTGAGATCTTAAATAAGAGTCCAAGCATCAGGTGGTGGTGGGTGAACGGTTGCGCCTCAATATATTCTTTCATGAAAATGGAAATGTAAAGTCACTTCACGTGGAGAACAAAATTTATTCAATAAGGATCGTACATTTGCTTAAAAAAATGTCAGGGGAAAAAAATTTGTCCAGATCTTAAATAAGACTCCAAGCATCAGGTGATGGTGGGTGAACGGTTTAAACACGCTGAAAAATCCGTTTCCCACCATCACTTTTGAGACACGATGGGTTCGAACCCCGATGGAAAAAAAAGAAAATATATTTAAAGTCTTTTTTTTTAATTCCGTAATATTAACGCTTTTTTCAGCAAAAGTAGAGAAAACTTTTTTTTCCATGCAATAGATGGCGCCACGAGCATTTAGCAGTAGAGGGAAATTTTATTTAATTATGTTAATTACGATTTTAAAGGTTTTACTTAATTGTAGTAATTTAATAGGCAGCTGCGCCTCATAACATCTGTATATGTAAACAAAACCCGTGTTGCCATTCTGAATAATCAAACTTTTTTTCCCGAATAAATTCTGAAATGCATTAAATTAACATTATTGAGCAGCAGGATGCAAACTACTCAACATAACTGCATCTCCACGTGTTCATGGAAAAATTTAAAAAAGTGTTGCCATTCCGAAAAGAAACTTTATCAACACGTGTTTGGAACAAACTAAAGTGTTGCCATTTCAAAACCATAAACTCTACATACACGTGCTTGAAACCGAAACAAAAGTGTTGCCATTCTCAAAAACATAAACTTTCGGAAAACAACTCAACTCGTTTACCAGCAGGATAAAAACAACTAAACATTCGGCAATAAAACAACTAAACTCAACTCGAGTCGAAACCGAAACCAAAACAACAGGAGGGAAACAACTCAACTCAGCAGCAGGAGGGAAACAATTCAACTCAACAGCAGGAGGGAAACAACTCAACTCAGCAGCAGGAGAAAAACAACTCAACTCAGCAGCAGGAGGAAAACAACTCAACTCAGCAGCAGGAGGAAAACAACTCAACGGCTGCGCCTCTGTTGCAGAACCGGTAAATATATACTACTCCCCACTTTAGTGCCAAAAAGAGAAGAGAAATGAAGAAAAAAGTAGTTTTGAAATTAGCTAACTGAAATACAACTATGCGGTAAATATAAACACACACAAAACAATCAATTTTAAGTGATATTTGTTTGCTGATTTTCACACAAATAAAACATCTTACATAAGACATTCATTTTTTCAACTTTGGTTTCAGTTTTTTTTTCTCTGGTTGGTAGAAAGCACTCAACTGATGCTAGTGTTGCTCAGATCACTTTAATACTATTTAAGAAATAATTTTCAAAACTTTAGAGTCCATGAGTATCAAAAAATATATCCTTTGAAGTCTACGGGATGAAAAGGAGGAGTAATTTGTTTCAGACATACGTTAGAAGACCTTTACAATGGAATATATGTCTGCTACATACTAATAAGTTGACACTAAAGCATCTCATTCTGGAAATGGATGGTTGCACAATACATATTCTAGACCTATCAGACAGCACCTAAAATATTGCGAAAACAATTCAGTGGTCAAGTTTCATAAAACTGACTACACTATATCTAATATCTTTAAACGAGCAATTCTTGTATATATATATATATATATATATTTATTTATTTTTCGGATCTCGAAAACGGCTCTAACGATTTCGATAAAACTTTGTATTTAGATAGAGTTTTGGTTTCTGAGTTCATCTACGTCGGCGTTTTTTCTGTAAAAACGCGAGTTTTCACAAAAGCCCCGTTTTTTTTGTGCCTTCATTGAAACTTTGAGAAGCTTTTATTTCCCCATTTTCTTTATGATTACTTTCTTTGTTACTGTTTCCTAGCGACGCGCTAGTTTAAATTTTATGGTATTTGGCAACGTTAAATTGTTATTATTTTTGAAATGTTAAAGCAAGGCTTCACTAGATATAGTCTCTTATACAGGCTGTTTCACTTATTCAAAAGTTTCATTATAACAATAGATTTCATATTTAATCACATCAACGTAAATTTAAATTTTTATGGTATTTGGCAAACGAGTTGTGGCAACACGTGATAATTATTATTGTTTTTGAAATTTAAAAGAGATGAATCAAAATAAAGTTAGAATTGGGTGTGGGCCGCGGTAGTCCGATCGGTAAGTCGTCGGACTCGTAACCGGAGGGTCCCGGGCCGATCATATAGAGGGAGCCGAGCCGATCAAAGATCCACCTTCTTCATTAATGGTGGCTAGGGGACGTTAAAAATGTTCGTGGTCATAAAATCCTCCAAGTGAAACGCTACCTCTGGGAGATGCTGGGCTAAGGGTTTGCTCGGCCCTTGGGCCTGGTTAAAAAATGAACAGAGCGCTCTTCGGGGCCCCATCCCGGTTAAACCACGAGTTGTGGTATGTACGGGGAAGAACCTTGGAGTGTGAAGTGAAGTGAAAGTCAAAACCAACTGTAACCAAATGCGTACTGGAGAACAGGGACTCTGCATCCATTCTCATCAACCTCTCCCGCGCTTTCGGCGCCAAATGAAATGAAATTGGGTGTGATTTTACGGTGAGCATGGATTAAATAAGGTTGTGTTTTTTAAAACAAATTACGGCTGTTTTAAATGCGTAATTGCAACCAAAGGCAAAATATGCTTTTCAAGTTTATCTAAATACGTACTTCGCATTTTAGAAAAAAACACGAGTTTACAAACCTCTTTTTTTTTTTAACCGAGTGGGCTCGGTCCCCTGGTACTATTTATTTATATATTTATTTATTTTTCGGATCTCGAAAACGGCTCTAACGATTTCGATAAAAATTTGTATTTGGATAGAGTTTTGGTTTTTGAGTTCATCTACGTCGGTGTGTTTCCTGTAAAACCGCTAGTTTTCACAAAAAAAAACCCCGGTTTTTTTGTGCCTTCATTGAAAATTTGAGAAGCTTTTCTTTCGCCATTTTCTTTATGATAACTTTCATTGTTACTGTTTCCGTAGCAACCACGTTTAATTATAACAATTGGAATTCATATTTAATTACATCAGCATCAGCGCGAGTTTAAATTTTATGGTATTTGGCAACGTTAAATTGTTATTGTTTTTGAAATGTTGAAGCAAGGCTTCACTAGATAACCAGCTGTTTCATTTATTCAAAAGCCATGGGATAAAAGCAGTGGTAATTGTCCACCGACATCTATTGAATTTTATGGTAACTTACAGTATATAAAAATCAGATTACTTTACTTTTCAAGTGCGATTTCAAAATTGAGTATAAAAGTGTAAAAGTTAGTTTTAAAATACTTTTTTTCCTCCTCAAGAGTCTTTAGTAAGATATTTCAGGTAAAAAATCAATAAATATGAAACTCATTCTTAAAATATTAAGTTTCGAAACAGAATTACATCTAACATCTTTAGACGAGCAATTCTTGTATATATATTAGGTTGGTGCGTATGAAATGTCGGATTCTTAAGTGATTGTATAAAACTGCATATCTTTCTTCAAAAGCTGTTTATTATATCAAAGTACACTCCATTCGCTTCAATACACTTCTCCCAACGAGATTTTAAAGCGTAGATGCCTGTCTTAAAAAAATTTTGGTCTTTAGAATTAATAAACTCTGATATCGAGTTTTTTAGACTGTCTTCATTTTCACAGTGTTTGCCCCTTAAAAACAGCTCTAAATGCTCGAAAAAATGAAAATCGGTCGACGAGAGATCCGGTGAATATGGTGGATGCTGCAAAACTTCATATTCCAGTTCGTTCAGTTTCGCAATTGTTTTGTGTGTCGGCAGAATTCATATCGGCAATAAACTCAAAAGAAATAACAAAAGGGAAGACCTTCGAGAAAACCTATTTTGCTGAAATGAGTCTCTGGCAATGGACAATCCGACTATGAATGAGGTTATGCCAAAGACAAAAGTATAACGAAAACAGGGAGACAAACGTCCGCATGTAAAGAGAATCCGACATTTCATACGCACCAACCTAATATATTTCGAATCTCGAAAACGGCTCAAACGATTTTGATAAAATTTTGTATTTAGATAAAGTTTTGGATTTTATAGTCCGATCGGTAAGTCGCCGGACTCGTAACCGGAGGGTCCCGGGCCGATCATATAGAGGAAGCCCAGCTGATCAAAGATCCACAGTCTTCATAAATGGTGACTGGGGGACGTTAAAAATGTTCGTGGTCATAAAATCCTTTAAGTGAAACGATATCTCAGGGGGATGCTGGGCCAAGGGTCTTCTCTGCCCTTGGGTCTGTTCAAAAATGAACAGAGCGCTCTTCAAGACCCCATCCCGGTTAAACCATGAGTTGTGGTATGTACGGGGGGAACCTTGGAGTGTCAAGTGAAGTGAAAGTCAAAACCAACTGGACTAAATGCGTACTGGAGAACAGGGACTCTGCATATATTCTCATCAACCTTTCCCGCGCCTTCGGCGCCAAATGAAATGAAATTGGGTGTGATTTTACGGTGGGCATGGATTAACCCTTTGACGCAGAATTTTTATCAACGTATTTTTCATACTTTGTTCATTACTCTGCATTAATTTACGGTAAAATAAGAGTAAAATATTATATTTAGCATTTTAATAATTTTCTGGTTATGTAATACAACACAGAACAGTGGTGTCCCTTTCTGCGTAGAAGGTAAAATATTCATGGGAAATCGGTGTTTCTTTCAGTGGGACACCGGTGTTCCATTTTTGCTTCAAAATGTTAAATAAGGTTGTGTTTTTTGAAACAAATTACGGCTGTTTTAAATGCGTAATTGCAACCAAAGGCTTAAAAATGCTTTTCAAGTTTATCTAAATAAGTACTTTGCATTTTAGAAAAAAACACAAGTTTACAAACCGCTTTTTTTTTTTAACCGAGTGGGCTCGGTCCCCAGGTACTGTCATCATAATATGAAGTGTCAATTTTCTAAAAAAAATGTGATTGAAAACATGTGATTTGTACTTGTTGCGGACATAATTATACTGTCACATCCACCACAAGTACAAATCATTTCTTTTTTAAGTACAAGAATTTTTTTAGAAAGTTGATACTTCATACTACGATACACGCTGCTTCCTTATCTTGAATGTGTAACAATTAAGGGAAAATTCTATAATTTCAGGAATCATGTATAAATACATCGATAAAAACGTCACATCCGTAAAAATGGATTGAGCTCGTTGTACTAAACATCTTGTACATATACTCAAAAGTATGTTTCGATTCATAAAGCTAAAAGGCCGTTTTATATAAAAGATAAAAACAAAAATGAAAGACATCAAAAGAGACAAATCGCATGCTAAGAACTTTCCCCATCTCCCACCATCTACGTCAGTTCTCATCACTCTACAACCAGTCTGTGACAGAACAAATTATCTTTTACATTTTAAAAAGAGGAAAATGAAAAACGAAAAACTCTCTCTAATCGTACTCAACACTTATTCTCTTACGCCCAGTGATATATGATCATTCTTTGTCCCCGATATTGTCTCTAATGTCCCCGAGCATGAAATCTCCCCGCGAAAGAGTTATTGCCAGAGTGACGCAAGCAAAAGAGTGACACGTGTTGAGGTCTCTCAGGAAAGATTTTACGGAGCTGCTGGTGGGACAAGTATTTCGGTGATGGCTCTTTTATTAAAACAAATGACTTTTTAACGCTCGTGTTTTGCTTAAGTAGTTGTTGCTCTAACATGGGTTCAAATTTTAAGCTGAAACTATTGGCCGAATAATGTTTTTGCTTACTAATCCATTAATTAAGCTAAAAGATACACTGTAAAATAAATAAACCTAAAATTGATGGTTATAAATTGAATTATTGCTGATTTTTGCGATGAATAAACTGATCAAGATTTAAGTGACGAGATTTCCAACTTTCTAATTGCTTGCTGTCCGGTGCTTTAACAACTATGCCAAGCTCAAAGTAAGGGAGCGAAAATTAGATAATATGGTTTGAACTAAAAACTAAACCGAAATGATTTGCTGTTAAACTTTCTCCGTACTGTAAGAGCTTTATTTTATATAAACATTTGTGTCAGAATTTTCTTGAATCTTCAAAAGTGCATCTCGAAGAGAAGAAAAGCAATTCAATTCTAAAGCCACTTAGATTAAAACTTAGTTATCTTTTTAGTTCAATATCCTGCAAATATAAACAAAAGTATTTTTTTATTCATAACGCTAAAAGGCTGTTTTATATGAAAGATGAAAACAAAAATGAAAGACACCAAAAGAGACAAATCGTATGCAAAGAGTTTTCCCCATCACCCGCCATTTACGTCAGCTCTCATCACTCTACAACCAGTCTGTGACAGAACAAATTATCTTTTACCTTTTAGAAAGAGGAAAATAAAAAAAACCTCTCCAATCGTACTCAACACTTATTCTCTTACGCCCAGTGATATATGATCATTCTTTGTCCCCGATATTGTCTCTAATGTCTCCGAGCATGAAATATCCCCGCGAAAGAATTATTGCCAGAGTGACGCAAGCAAAAGAGTGACACGTGTTGAGGTCTCTCAGGAAAGATTTTATGGAGCTGCTGGTGGGACAAGTATTTCGGTGATGGCTCTTTTATTAAAACAAATGACTTTTTAACGCTCGTGTTTTGCTTAAGTGGCTTCTGCTCAAAAATGTGTTTAAATTTTAAGTTAAAACTATTGGTCGAGCTATGCATCTGCTGGTTAATTTCATAAAAAAGTTTTTTTTTAAATGTTTTGAAGTGATTTTGCTTTTTTTTATTGTTTTACTAAAATTTGTAATTGTTTAAAATTGATAACAAAGTAACACATTTTACCAGTAATTATTTATGAAAAGTTAGAACTGAATTTTCATATTTCACAAACAATATTGAACAGCTATTGCTATGATATGTTTTAGTAGAACAGATGTAACGATTTTTTTTTGAAGTTATTATTTAAAATTCATGTAGGAATGCTTTATTCACAATGAATACATCGCTTTCTCTGAAAAGTTTGCAATAAAAGTTTCACCATGAAATTAGAATTCCAATTTGAAAATTTAAACATTTGTATTGCATTTTCTGTTGTAGACTTTTAATTGGTATACAATAAGAAAATGATTGAAAAACTCATTAATAATAAGAAAAAAAGGGAGAAGGCCTTAGAGAGGGGGGAGGAGTGTTCCCACACCTGCAGTGGCGGGGGAAAAGTGGTGGTATCAGAGGCACAAAGTTAAAAATCAGAGAAAGCCAGCTGAAGTCAAACAAAATTAATAAGCAATTCGTTGATTGCTTAAAAAATGTGGAAACGTGTTCCCTAAATTCCTCAGATACTACTAGTTGAAGTTATGCACAAAATTATGTAAAAGAGCGAAAATTATAAATAAACATCATCATTTTAGAGATAAATTTTAACTCTTCCTTTTCAGAAACGGTTATTTATTTGATATTAAGCATAGCAAAGTTATATAGTTGAGCAAAGGTGAAAAGTATTAAGTATCTCTGACGGCCTGACTTAAAGACATAGAACTGATGCTACGTAAACGTAGCTATGTTCTATAAACCTGCAATTCTACGCCCTGGCGATGGCATTTCTCATGATTTCCAAACCCATGTTTACAATTTTCACTACGAGGGATTTCATTTTACTGTCTGATTTTCTTAGGTAAGACCTTCTGCCTATTTCCGCATGCGTCAGGTCTTCTCTGATCTTACCAAAATACGGTTGATGGGAAAGATAACAATGAGGGAAGAATAATAAGAAGCATTTTGAGCAGTATCAAACAACGTAGAACGGTGCTACTTTCAAATGCATACTTTAGTTGAATATATCAAAAGGATAGCAAAAATGCAAGCTTTAAATTGAATCGGCAGTTTGAAGAAGGGAACAAATCCAAAAAGTAGTTTTTTGGGAAATCGAAAAAACCTTCTGAAATACTGAATTATTTTTTTTTTTCCGATTCATTTGTAGCATTATTTACCTTTAAAGTAATTGGATGTATTTTACATTTTGAGTTTATCTATTGTATGTAAGGATTTGCGGGCCATGAAACTCGTTGGATTTGTTCCCTTCTTCAAACTAATGCGATGGTATAGGGATTTTCAAGTAAAACAGCTTACAGGTATGATGTTTGTTTAAAAAAGTCCTTGTTTAATGAAAGATTATTGTAACAAAATTCGAAAAAAATGATTAGGACGACAAAATAATCAAAAAATCAGAATTACTATCAAACTCAAAGTTAGAGCTGCTGGATGACATATTTGAGAACTTTCACTAAGAAATTTCAAAACTGAATTTTTTATCAAAACAAAATAGGTAGGTTATGATAGAATTTGTCATCCAACCGAGTGATAAAGATTCACGGCAACAGTGCTGCTCCCTAGCCATAGGTTTGCGTAATTAGTTGGAAGAAGGGAACTAAGACCGGACTTGTTCCTTTCTTCCAACTCACGTAGATTTAAATGCTGCGTCAATCAATGTTGGAGGTTGGTTTTTGTTTTTTTCTTCTATTTAACATGTGTATCCACAGTAGGAGATATACAATCACGAAAAAAAAACAATTTTAAAATTTCGGTCTTCGTTCCCTTCTTCAAACTGCCGATTCAATTGAAAACTTCGGAAAGTTCCCACTCACAACCCATCACCCCTTTTTTAAGTGGAATGGTTCGTGAGTGCTAGGCGCGGTTTTCACGGATTGACAGTAAATATATTTTCCATTTTAAGTCATTATTTGTTATTAAATATTAAAACATTGATTAAATCTTCGATTGGAAAAAGAGGCATTGAAATGAATGAGAGTTGAAATAAATTAAAGCTGCGGTGCTCTTAAATTACCAGAAGTTAAAAATGTTTAAATTCCAATTACTCGAAAGACGTCAATGTTTACAATTATTAAAGCTAAGTAAACTCGTTATTTATTGGAAACCTTTTGTCAGTTCAGCGGACGAATCATTTTTCGATAAAAAAAATCAACAACATCATCTCTTCAAATTTGGTAACGACGCATTCATTGAAGCGCCGACAAAGACTTTATTTTGCGCTGAAGAAAGTCTTTTGTGTTCTCTTTAAAATGTAGCAGAGACTTTAATGATGCAATTTTAAAAGTATAACAACCTGAAACGAAAGGAAATTTTTGTTGTATACTTATCAGTGAAAAGCTGTTTGAGACAACTTTGTAAAAATCAATAACTCTATTAATTAAAATGTTGCTGGTAGTTTTCTTGTTTGTTGGATATTTTATAACTTATTTGCACTTGCTAAAAACTTTTATTGGGTAAATCTTTAAAATCGCGAAATGGTTTCACTCAAATAAATGCCAGCCATTTAAAAAACTTTTATTTAATCATGGCTTTATGTTTGACTCTGGTAATAAGCTTTCTGGTAGAGGTGGAAATTTTTGTATATAAAGCTTTTAACAGTAGACTTGAATAACACGTAATTTGTCTAAGGGCCATGCTCCACATCAGCGTAAAACGCGACCGAAACTGAAGGCAGAAACCGAAAATCCTTGTACTTTCCATAGGAACACCATTGAATCCATTTTACGCTTCTGCCTAATTTTTCTGCTTTACGTCGATGTGGAGCATGGCCCTAAGTGCTTTCTGTAGATTTTGTATGAGGAGATGCGGTGTATCACTCATCGGTTGCAATAGCGGCCCTCAAAAAATCCTATTTTGAGATAAACGGGCTTAAAATTTTCATCGCTAAGATAAATGCTTAAACAATGCTTCAGCTTGCTTAAAAGAATTGGGATAATATTGAATTATGAGTTGTGTTAAAATTGCGGCTGAAAATAATGTATATTTTCCCATTTATACCTGCTCTTAGTCAAAAACGCATGTTTTTGACTTGTGGCACTATTGTAACCCATAAGGAACTTTCAAATTATAGATTACTTTTATGTAAAAACGATACGAATAGAAGACAAAATTGGGGCCTTTTGCGAGCAATGTTCATTCTTATATTCTTCTTCAGAAAGTAAAATAATAAATGTATAATATTTTTGTATAAAACAAACAATTATTTGCATCCTAACCTCGCCCATCAAGAACTCTCAGTCAAATTTGATTTTGAAGTTTCCGCTAAAAAACATCTAAAGATTGGTGGAAAAATCAATTTTAGTTTTGAATTATTAAAAGTATTAGTATGGAACACAACAATTATTTGCATCCTAACCTCGTCCATTTCAATCAAATTTAATATTGAAGTTTCTGCTAAAAAACACCAAAAGATTCATGAAATTTTTTTTTTTTAATATGGAGGTATTAAAAATATTAGTATGGAATTTTTAACAGCATAAAAATAAATTACTTTTATCCATAACCTTTGGTAAAGTCTTCCTTTGACGAGATGGCACTTGACTCCTCCTTTTTTCAGAATGCTCCATTTTCATGAAGGGGTGATACGTAGATGGAAATTGAAGAATGGGATTCGCAATTCTGGTATTGGTTGTATAACTTAAAGATGTCCCTTTGCTCGTCTTCAATGCGTCATCCAATTAAAGAAATTAGCCAAAGAGATAAAACATTTAAATTTTTCACGGTCAAGGCAGATGTCTCATTAGACAGCTTATTGTCTACGAAAGTGGGTAGGTCTTTGTTTCACCTCTCCCTGCACCATTGGTCAAGGACTGCAACGAATCCGATAATTACTTTGAATTGAAAATTTGCGAAATTAGGGTTTCAATAAGGAATTTACTGTTTGTCATTTTTACTTTTTCGCCAACTATTGGCAATTACTGCTGCACATTACAGTTCAACCATAAATAATCACATTGCTAAAATATATTTGGAGCACTTTTTAATCCAACTGATTCTAAAACTTTTAAGTGTTAGTCATCGAAATTTCGTACGTTATTCTTCTCAATATAATAAAAATAATAAACATCAAACTTCAACCAGCAAACGATAAATTAAAAAATTAAATTCGTTCACTCAAATTATTTACTGCGATTCATATTGAAAGAAACTACAATGAAGTAACATAAATCCTGCAGACGATAAATTTAGAATGGTTTACTATAATGTTGTCTCTTTATTGACCTCATACGGTAAAAGAATTATTCCCTCTTCTATACAACTTGTCAGATCGCCAAAGTGTCGTTAAATTCATAAATATGGTACGTGTCAATTTCTTCTTTCTCTACCTATTTTAAGGAATGGACTCGATTTCTCATTTGAGTGACAGGTACCATCTCATCATGGTTTTATTATAAACAATGCTCATTTTTGGATTCTTTCTTTTAAGTAAAATAATAGACGAATAAAATATATAAAACAAACAATTATTTGCATCCTAACCTCGTTCATCAGGTTTGGGGTCAAAATGTCGCGGCCGAAATGTCGCGGGCCAAAATGTCGCGGCCAAAATGTTGCCGAGCCAAAATGTCGCGGGCTAAAATGTCGCCGGTCCAAAATGTCGCCGAGCCAAAATGTCGCGGGTTAAAATGTCGCGGTCCAAAATGTCGCGAGCCAAAATGTCGCGGGCCAAAATGTCGCCGGTCCAAAATGTCGCCTGCCCAAAATGTCGCGGGCCAAAATGTCGCGTGGTCAAAATGTCGCCGGTCAAAAATGTCGCCGGTCGAAAATGTCGCCGGGCCAAAATGTCGCCGGTCAAAAATGTCGCCGGTCCAAAATAACGCCGGTCCAAAATATATCCGTTCCAAAATGACGCTAAGTGTATAGTACAGATTTAATGTTCCCAGTAATTCACAAATTCAATGCAGCTTAATTATGTAGCTCAATTTTACTAATAAGCTTGTCACAATATGATAAATACACCTGTTTAGTAACTTTTTTTTAACGTAGCAGTTTAGAAAATTAGCTTAAGTTATTAACAAAAATGTAACTAAATTGATTTCTTCTAAAGCTTAAATTATTTCAGTACCAAAATAATGCCATAGTTTTTTCAGGGCTGTACTTAGGGCCCAGGGACGCTAAATGTCTTAATTTTTTAATACGCTTTTACTAGTTTCACATGTAGGTTTTTTTGTTTGTTCGTTTGTATGTATGTAACTCTGAGTCAAAAATAAAATTCACGTTCTTTACAAACGTATAAAAGTAATATGTTTAATACCATTATTATTACTAAAGGCTAAACTATATTGCATGTTGATGTATAATAAGTGCATTTGACATTAGTTCTGAGTTGGGCATCGATCGTCCACAAAATGCATATTATAAGTGCATGTAAACTTAGCGGATATTCAACAGTTTTCAAAATCTTCTTTTGAATTTGATTTACTCTAAAAGCGTATTTTTTAGTTTTTTAAAACTATATTTAGGATTATTTCTTTTTTTTTTCACACAAAGAAATTAAACAATTAAATTTGCTGTAAAGGCCTTTTTTTTTTTTTTTTTTGCAAAAACGGAATACCGTTTAATCACCGCGTAGCCGGCAATTTTCTTATAGAACATTTTCTTTAAGAGTTGTTTGGGGACGTTTGAAATCAAATTAGTTCATGGAATTATTGCTTTCTTTGTAACAACTGAGTGGTGGAAGGGGAGGTGGAACGTCAAGAGAAAAAATTGTATTATATTCAACTCCACATTTAAATACTGATTGTAACGAAGGTACAGAACCATTGAGCTGATTAACGCCAGAAATGAATAAGCATCTCTCCCTAAGACCACACACACACACACACACATTCTACAAACAAAATTTTGTCTGAATACTTGCATTACTTCTTGATATACATCACTCACAAATAATGAAAAATAAAAAGTTCAATTGCTCTGCTTCCTCGATGAGGTGGCGTATCTTCTGAATTCTTCATATGGGCCAATTTTTATTTTATTTCGTCTGAACCTTCTTCAGACATTAATCACGCTATGCTGAAAACGTTCCATTACATTCTTGCATGTAAAAACTTGGAAGAACTAGTGGCAAAAACCAATCAGCACTGAATCACATATTGGATGGTACATGTATGTACCAAATTTCATTCTAATTCACGCACTAAGTTTTGTGGTAGAGTCGCCCCCAAAAAATGGGTCACGCAGATACACACTTACACATTTTCCCTTCTCTATCTCTACTCTCTATCTTCTCTACTAATAATAAAGCTGAAAGTTTGTCTCTCTGTCTTTCCTTCTGTCTTTCCTTCTGTCTGTCTGTTACGCGCGTAGCGCCAAAACCGTTCGGTCGATTTTCATGCCACTTGGTACAAAATTAGTTTGTAGCATGTAGTTTTGCACCTCGAAGCGATTTTTCGAAAATTCCATTTCGTTCTTTTTCTATTCGAATTCTTAGCGGAAATTCGATAAAATAGGGAAGAAATATTTTATACACATTTTCAAGTCTTATGTCATTCGAAAGCTTGAAATTTTCTGCACAAAATGACGTTTTTTCGAAGTTTCTACGATCATCAGGAGAGCTGTAACAATTGTTTTTAGAATCCCGAAATTCAAGGCTTACCTTCAGTAAAGCAAGCCAAACGATTCTAAAATGGCTTTGCTCGCGAATAAAATTTGTTTGAAAATAGAGATGAAATGAATTATTTTATCAACGGAAATCAACTTTTCATGTTGTTACCATGGTTACGTTTTTATTTCGTTCTTTTTCCCTTAATAATTTTAAAAATGTATTTGTTTTTGTAACAATCCAAACTCCAAGCCTTATTAAAATTAGTCAAATGAAATATTAAAAACCGTGATAAGATGGCACCTGTCAATCAAATGAGAAATCGAGTCCTTTCCTTAAAATACAGGATACCATTCTAAATTTATCGTCTGCAAAACATATTTTACTTCATTAATAATTTATTTCAATATAAATTGCAGCAAATGGCTTGAGTGAACGAATTTAGCTTTTAATTTATCGTTTGCTGGTTGATCTTTGTCGATGTTTATTGTTTTTATTATCATTGTGAAGAATAATGCACGAAATTTCTATGACTAATACTTAAAATTTTTAGGATCAGTTGAGTTTAAAAGAAAAAATTGCTCCAAATATACTTTTGCAATGTGATTATTTATTGTTGGACTGTAATTTGCAGCAATAATTGCATTTAATAAATAATGAAAGACAATATTAAAAATTATTTTTTTGGCGACTTTTTTACAATTTGGCATTCAATTCTATTTCAGTATATTTACTTCTATCTTATTGCGATATTGCAAGGTTCTTTCTAAAGTATGTCATTTCGGAAAATGTATTATTTTGTTTTTGAAGTTAGGAAAGAAAACTTTCTTCTTCTTTTAAACTTTGGTAAGATTTCTGTTGGTTTCTGTGAGCAACAAAATTTTTCTTATTTTTTCTTTTGGCTTATTTTTGTGCACCTATCTTTGGGGTTGCATTCGAATGTCCCCAAGGGGGTGATTTACCCCTTTTATGGGGTAATCAGGGCTTTCAATGCAGACCAAAGTGATATGAATTGGCGCGACCACTTGGCGATATCTCGCCAAGCTTTTGGTCACCAAGTGTTTGACGCCAATTTGGCGACATATCGCCAAATTGGCAATAAATTTAGCGAAAAAAAAATTTTTTTGGGTTCAATTTGGCGCTATTGGCGATATTTTGCGAAAAATCTACTGAATGATGTTAAAATCGGCGATATTTAGGAGATTAATCATTGTAAAACATTTTTTTGCATTGTTTCGTGGCAAACTAGGGATGCAAATGTTTGAATTGTTATCTTACTCACTTCAAGCACTATTTTAGCACTTAAGGCATCTACTAAGAAATTTACACGTAAAAGGAAGTAGTGTAGGGTCCATACCAAATTTTTATATCATACTTTGAAGGAATTATAGTTGAATTATAACTAAAATAGAGTATTTTTTCTGCTATATCATTTTTTTACAAATGAACTTTTAATTTTATACCACGGGCAAAGCCGTGCGGGTACCGCTAGTAAAAAAATAAACGATAAAATTGAATTCATCACACGACAGAAAGTGTAAATTCTTCCAAATTGACAATTTTTCACTGATCCAATACTTTCTTTTACACATTTTATGAAGAAGAAAATAAAAAGACCTCTATTATGTAAATAATATAGACTTGCTTTCGATCATGTAAGAAATTTTAACAGAAACGAAGTTTCAAACATTGTACATCTGTCTTATTCATTTCACTGTTCTTCAACTTCTTTTTTAACATACAAATTTTCCTTTCGATATCAATTAAACTTGGCTTGGGCTGCTAATCTATTCGTTTTTAAGTTGGTAGATAGCGAGTTACGGTGAAATAAGCTATCTCTACTAATAATAAAGCTGAAGGTGGGTCTGTCTGTCTGTCTGTTATGCGCGTAGCGCCAAAACCGTTCGGTCGATTTTCATGCCACTTGGCACAAAATTAGTTTGTAGCATGTAGTTTTGCACCTCGAAGCGATTTTTCGAAAATTCCATTTCGTTCTTTTTCTATTCGAATTCTTAGCGGAAATTCGATAACATAGGGAAGAAATATTTCATACACAGTTTCAAGTCTTATGTCATTCGAAAGCTTGAAATTTTCTGCACAAAATGAAGTTTTTTCGAAGTTTCTACGATCATCAGGAGAGCTGTAACAACTGTTTTTAGAATCCCGGAATTCAAGGCTTACCTTCAGTAAAGCAAGCCAAACGATTCTAAAATGGTTCATCTCGAGAATGAAATTTGTTTTAAAAGAGAGATGAAATCAATTATTTTATCAACGGAAATCAACTTTTCATGTTGTTACCATGGTTACGTGTTCATACATATTTTTGTTTCGTTCTTTTTCCAGCGTTGCCAGACGTAGTATTTTTGATACTACGGTAATATTTTTTCGGCCCAAATAAGGAGCGTAGTATTTTTCCGGCAACCCTGTTTCCAATATACTAATGATTTAATTAAAAGATTTGGCGGATTTTTTTTTTTTCATTTTCATAGATTTCGCATTTCAGCAACATTGATTTTGGCAACGTTTGGAAACAGTAGTATTTTGTAATATTTTTTTTAGAGGAGGAGTAGTATTTTTTTGTTTCAATTCTCTGGCAACTCTCTTTTTCCCCGGTGAAAATGCTTTGGGACCTTACTTGGCGTGTTTTTGCGTATCTCGCGGAAGTGAAAGCTCCGAGAGAAACTACGCAAAATAGCCAGGGCTACCACGCTTGGCGCGCCTATCGCCCATTTAGCGAGAAAAGGGTACCTAAAGCATATATTAACCAAATATCGTATCAATTGCGTTATTGCATCGTTCTTTTTAAAGTGTTTCGTTTCGGAAAATGTATTGTTTTGTTTTTAAAGCTAGGAAAGAAAACTTTCTTCTTCTTTTAAACTTTGGTAAGATTTCTGTTGGTTTCTGTGAGCAACAAAATTGTTCTTATTTTCTCTTTTAGCTTATTTTTGTCCATCTCCCCTTGGGGTTGCATTCGAATGTTCCAAGGGGGTGTTTTACTTTTTTTATGGAGTAAATCTGTGTTCATTTCAATGCAGACAAAAGTGATATGAATTGGCGCGACCACTTGGCAATATATCGCCAAGCTTTTGGTCGTCAAGTATTTGCCGCCAATTTGGCGACAAATCGCCAAGTTGGCGAAAAAAATGTGTTATTTTTTTATTTGGACTCAATTTGGCGCTATTGGCGATATTTTGCGAAAAATCCACTGAATGATGTTAAAATCGGCGATATTTAGGAGATTAATCATTGTAAAACATTTTTTTTTGCATTGCTTCGTGGCAAACTAGGGATATAAATGTTTGAACTGTTATCTTGCTCACTCCAAGCACTATTTTAGCACTTAAGGCATCTACCAAGAAATTTACACGTAAAATTAAGTAGCGTGGGGCCCACACCAGATTTTTATATCATACTTTGAAGGAATTATAGTTGAATTACAACTAAAATAGAGCATTTTTTCTGTTTTTACAATTATTTTACAAATTAACTTTTAATTTTATACCACGGGCAAAGCCGTGCGGGTACCGCTAGTTGTAAATAAATAACGTACGCTTGTTTGAAAACTATTTGTTTCTTAGAAAGCGCTAGAAACAGTTACAAGCCGAAAAGGTAAATTTTTTTTAGTATTTTCAAAAATTTTAGTCCATACTATCGTAAACGCACACGTTCATCAATAGCAATTAGCAATTTTTTGCTAATTCGGTGTAAAAAAGCCTTTTCATATATTTTAATTTTTGATACTAACTGTATCAATATCGGGCCTTCTACATTTTTGTCTGACGACATTTTCGACCGGCGACATTTTGGCCCGGCGACATTTTTAACCGGCGACATTTGTGACCGGCGACATTCTGGCCCGGCGACATTTTGACCACGCGACATTTTGGGCAGGCGACATTTTGGACCGGCGACATTTTGACCCGCGACATTTTAGCCCGCGACATTTTGGACCGCGACATTTTGGACTGGTGACATTTTGTCCAGCGACATTTTGGACCGCGACATTTTGGCCCGGCGACATTTTGGACTGGCAACATTTTGTCCAGCGACATTTTGGACCGCGACATTTTGGCCCGCAACATTTTTTTCCCGGCGACATTTTGGCCCGCGACATTTCGGCCGCGACATTTTGGGCGTATACCCGTTCATCAAGCTCTCCCAGTCAAAAATTTGATTTTGAAGTTTCCGCTAAAAACATAGCTAGATTCATAGAAGAAGTAATTTCAGTATTTAATTAATAATAGCATAATTATGGAATTTTCAAACAAATAGATTACTTTTATTTTAAACGAAATGAGTATAAAACGTACGAATATTAAATTAGAACCTTTGGTAAATAATGTTTATTCTTGGCTTCTTCTTCAGAAAGTAACATAATGAATGAATAATATTTTGTTAAAACAAACAATTATTTGCATTCTAACGTCGTCCGTCAAGCTTTCCCAGTCAAAAATTTGATTTTGAAGTTTCCGCTAAAAAACATCGCAAGATTCATGGAAGGAGTAATTTTTCATGACTTGCGGCCAGTCAAGTCGAGCTTTACCAGACGATGTGATGATGAAGTGACTCGGAACGGCGAAGTCACGGTTTCCTTACCTTTGGAACTTTTCATTCATAATTCATATTCCAAACTTCTAAGGACTGGAGGTCTTTTATAGGATATTTTTATTCCCCGATGGAAAAAGATTTTTCTGGAACTGGACATAGGGTTGGAAGTTTTAAATCTGCTGAATATGAAAAAGACATAAGGGCTTTTCTCGCGGGTCTTTTTGGGGTGTTCTGTGGATTAGGATAGATATGTGTAGTCCAGATAGTCGGGAGGGTTTGTGTTCACAAAAATGTAAAGCATTTCTGTGGAAAGAGTAAACCAACCTCAAGTTGTGAGAAGTATTTGTTTGTATTTTTTACTTGATTTTCGGGGGTACAGCTTTACTCCGCACAAGAAGTACATTTTTCAAAAGTAAGTTAAATCTTTACTAGTTGAGGTACGGTAGACCAACCGGTGAATAAACAATTCTCAAGCATATGCTAGCTGACCTGTGCAAAGTACAGGACAATAGGAATGCAAAAACCTGTTTTTAACCCGTTAGCTCTCAAATTAAATTAAAATTAAAATTTTTGAAAAATCTTTTTAAATCACATTTTATACTTCATAAATCGTGTAAAGATACAGTTTTATTCACATACAGTATTTTGTAGTTGAAATAGCAGTGTTTAATAACAGATGATATATAAATGGATAGCTGAGCGTTTCTGGTAGTAAAAAAGTCGGTAACTTTCCTCCAATTTTATCTTTGGAGATACAGTCGACGGTCTTTATAACGACCACACGTTATAAAGACCATCCTAATATAACGACCGGTGAGAAAACCCCCAACTGTATCCCAATACAGTCGAGCCCGCTTATTAGAATATCGCATAAAGGAATATCCCCCTTAATGTAATACATTTTCAACGTACCAAACCATTGAAATGCATTATTTTCGTCTCGGATAATGGAATATCCCGCTTATTAGAATATTTTTTCGCGGCAAAATGGCTATTCCATTAAGCGGGTTCGACTGTATACTCTCTATGTTCTACCTCTTATAGCGACCACTCGTTATAAAGATCATTTTCTGTAGGACGGAGACGGTCGTTATATCCAGCGTCAACTGTACCAATTTTATAAATTAAGAATAAAGTTTTTGTCAAATTAAAACCAGCTAAAGCAAAGTATAATATACTTAAAAAAAACTCCGTTGCACCTAGAATTGAAAACTGCTCTATGAATCTGCAACATGACAAACTTTAGACGTTAGCTGCTGGACTGACCGGGAAAAGAAAGGTTCAAAAGTTTTTTTAGGGGTGTAGCCACATGCGTAAGGAGACCAGCCAATAAGAATAAGAAATGATAAAAAGGTATTGTTTTCAGCGAGGGGTCTGAAAAGAGATGATCTATAAATGGATCACTGGGCGGTAACGGGTTTAAGTAATTTTTTGAATAACAGCAAATATACAGCAATATTTGAATAACAAAAATTTTAGCTCCTAGCTCTCGCTGAACGCGGGGAAAAATCTTTAAAATGATATCTTCCTTATAAAATTTGAAGACTCATTATTAAAATTATGGTTTAACCCCCCCCCCCCAAACCTCTTTTGAGATAATATACATGATGATGGCAAGTAGGAATAGAATTCTGCTGAAGAAATAAATTATTAAAACGATATTTTCCGGCCATTATTCGAATTTATGCCTTACCCATTATAAGAACGACGCTCTTTCCTATTCAGCCAGTGTGTCTTAATTTTCGGTTGCTATTTAATGAAGTAATATGTAATTAAAAAAACCCAGAAAAAACGAACTTTTGTGACCAAAAAAGAAAAGGAAAGCGGGTTCATTTTTCGTCATTAGCCGCAAAAATAAGCTTCAAAATGAGGGTTAAACGAAATGCTAGTTTTTAGTAAATACTGAAACTTCACCTCGTCTACCCTATAAGATAAATGTTTTGAGTTTTGTGTAAAACAGGAAAAAATAAAGCAAGTTTGAATATAAACATCAGTAGAAAGTAAAACAGAAATTACTTTTATAAAAGAGTCCCGTTGAGTATATTAACCCTACACTGCATGATTTTTTATTTTCTTTAGAAAAAAATATATGTGTTTGTCAATGTAATAAGAAAACATGGAAAAATATTTAAAAAAATTTAAATCTAAATTTTCACCACTTTCTAATTAAAAATAGTTTAATTGCCAAATGGCTACACCATGCATTCAACAGATAAAAATGATTTTAAATGATAGTCTTGAATTTTTTTTTTTTTTTTTGTAAAAAATTAGAGGAATTCAACATTTGGTGCACTGTAGTACTCTTGAAATCCTTTACACTTTGACATTTTACATCGTTGTTTATTTGTACTGTGTTTTGTACTTTTGATGTAAGTGTTTAATTTTGTAAAAGTTTTAAAAATTTCTTTGCTTATTTTATTAAAGGGGAAGGCATTTCATCCTTTTTGATTAAGTAAAATCTTGCTATTTTTTTCAGTTTTCGTTCATTCTATGCTTGAAATCCATTTAATACGATACGTTGATTTTAATTAAAATGTGGATGAAAAGAAGTTGATCATAGTAATCTAGTAAAATCAGGAATTGGCATTTTAGTAGTAGTACAATCAACTATCGAGCAGCGTGTAACAACATCGAAAGGTTTCCAATATAATTGTTCTAAAATTGTAATAGCATATTCTGAAATTATAATAGTATATTTAACCGACTGAATATATTAATCTATACAAATCTATTTAATATGATACGTTAATTTTAGTTAAAATGCGAATGAAAAAAAATTGATCATAGTAATCCAGTAAAATCGAGATTGGCATTTTGATAGAATTACAAGCAAATATCGAGCAGCTCGTGACAACATCGAAAGACTTCTAATATAATGGTTCCAAAATTTTAATATCTTATTCCGAAATTATAATAGTATATTTAACCGACTGAATATATTAATATCTACAAGAGACACTATTTCTACGTGCAATATATTCTGGAAATTAAATATTAGTATTGCACTTCTCTTCCAAACTGCTTCAGATAAATGATTATAATTAATAAAATCTTACTAACAATAAACGTGAAAAATGGCCCGGATGAAAAGAATTGCTCAGCTCCTAAAAAAACACAAAATGCGTGTCGGATAAAAAAGGACGGAAAAAAAAAATCTGCAAGACTTTCAAAATAAATATAAAACAATTTTCTGTTGCGCCATCTGTGGCCCTTTACTTTTAAAGGGGTTTGGGAAAAAAAACGTAAATTTTTCGTGAAGAATGTGAAAAAGTTTGTTCTAAAGTCTTCGATTTTAAGCTTTGAAACAAAAGAATAGAAACGATTTACGTTTAAACGAACATTCATCATTCCAATGGTTTTTGTTTCGCTGTCTAAAAGAACTAGAGTCATATGAAATAAAGGATTTAACTAAGCTATAAAAGAGCACAGAAAGTAAAACTATCGATATGTTCCAATAAGAAAGTTTTTTTAGGAACACATATTCGGATTTTTAATCATTTTATGTTACCCGCATTTTATTTGTAATACATTCTTGATAGCTTGTGAATACCCTATTTTAAGAGAAAGATTTTGTTCTTTAAAACTCTTTAACCATAGTCAGAAGTTCATCATGTTTACATTAGAAGTATAAAACATACGGTTTTCCGATTTACTATTACTTATTACTTGTGCAATACAGTCGACGCTCGTTATAACGACTTCTCGTTATAAAGACCATCCTAATATAACGACCGGTGATAAAAACCCCCCACCTGTATTCTAATATACTCTATGTTCTACCCCTTATAGCGACCACTCGTTATAAAGGCCGTTTTCTATAGAACGGAGCCGGTCGTTATATCGAGCGTCGACTGTATATTCTTATTGCGAAACTATGAAAAGAACAAAATCCTGCTTTCATCTTATTTCTTTCCCTGCTTACCTAAACGAATGTTTTTTAATATGCACTAAGTTCAAACTTATTTTTATTATAGAAAGACCCTTGGGTCATAGAGAATACAATTAAAATCTAAGAGGTGTGATAAAAAAGTACTGTGTTAGAATATTTGTAGCACTAACTGCTAACAACCATATGATGTACTTTTCACGGTAGTATGATCAGTTGGGAATTTAATAGCAGCAACTATTGAGCCTACATCCATATGATGTCATTTTTCTGGAGCGTCATCATTTGAGAATTTGGAATACCAGTAACTGCTAAAGCTACATCCTTATGATGTAAGGTTTCCGGTATCGTGATCAGATAAGAATTTTGAATGGCAGCAACTTCCAAAGCTTCATTCATATGATGTAATTTTGCCGGTACAGTCATCAGTTGAGAGTTTTTAATATCAGCAACTGCTAAAACTACATCCATATGATGCAATTTTCCCGGTAGTATGATCAGTTGAGAATTTAATAGCAGCAACTGTTGAGCCTACATCCATATGCTGTCATTTTTCTGGAGCGTCATCATTTGAGAATTTGGAATACCAGTAACTGCTAAAGCTACATCCTTATAATGTAAGGTTTCCGGTATCGTGATCAGTTGAGAATTTTTAATGGCAGCAACTTCCAAAGCTTCATTCATATGATGTAATTTTCCCGGCACAGTCATCAGTTGATAGTTTTTAATATCAGCAACTGCTAAAACTACATCCATATGATGCAATTTTTCCGGTAGTATGATCAATTGAAAATTTTTAATGCAGCAACTGTTGAAGCTACATCCACATGATGTCATTTTTCTGGCAGCGTAATCATTTGAGACTTTTGAATACCAGCAACTGCTAAAGCTACATCCTTATGACGTAATGCTTTCCGTACCGTGATCAGTTGAGAAATTTGAATGGCAGCAACTTCTGAAGCTTCATTCATATGATGTAATTTTCCCGGTGCAGTCATCAGTTGAGAGTTTTAATATCAGCAACTGCTAAAACTACTTCCATATGATGTAATTTTTCCGGTAGCATGTTGTATTGTCTGTCATGCTTCGAACTGATCAATTTGATTCACACTAGTGCTGCGACATCGATGTCGATGTTTTGGAAACATTGATGTTTTTTCTAAAACATCGCTGTTTGAGGGTCGATACTTTTCCAACATCGATGCTTTTGGTTCGATATTTTTTGCGATGTCGATGTTTTATAATCCAGCAAAGAAAACTTGATTAAGATATGCGATAAGCAGAAGTATTAAGAAGTTCTCATGTTTAATTAGAAGTTTCAGTATTGATATCAGTTGAAAACATTATCTATGATTATTATCGACATTACTGTATATTTAAATGTGTATGCAATTAAAAAAAAGGAGATCGATGCTTTTTGGTCGACGTATCAATACCATCAACGTCTTAATTTCTTAACATCGATGTCTTAAAACATAGATGTTTTGCCTTCGATGTCGTACCCCTAATTCACACTGATTTCGAGTAAGTGATAAGTGCAGTAAACGGCAGAAAAAAAAACTAGCAAAATCATCTGACTTGTGAATTTTAGATGAAAAAACCCAATTGGCTCACATATGCGTTATGCACCGGATTTACCACCATGTAATTTCTGGCTCATCCCAAAATTAAAATTGCTAATTGGATATCAATTCTGACATTGAGAGGGACTCGACGGCTTAGATGAAAACGTTTCTGAGTGATGGCTTCCGGAAATCCTTCCACTCATGGATTTAGTGTTCGGATAAGCACATTGCTGAAGAACAACAATACTTATGGTACACTGAAGGAGAAAATGCGGTTCATTCAACTCTGATAAAAATCTATAGAATCGAACATAATCAATTGTATCTACTAACGACGTAGCTGGAAATTTCCTTTTCTCCACCCCGAAGGAAATGTTTAGCTTCGCTATTGGTAGATACAATTTGATCAAATAGACTGAATTTGATCAAAATCTAGTTGAATGAGCCCCTGAATGAACTAATATGTAAGCTTATTGCAATTTTCAGTAAAAGGCATTCGCCATATTTTCTAAACACACTTTGTATTTACATCTCTGCCTTAACATAATTCCCCTGGAACATTAGCGTCATAATCATCTCTGTATAAGATTATTTTAATCAAAGTTTTATATAATTGATTTTTTCAACGGTATGTAAAAAAAAAAGATTTTTGAATATTAGTTGAGGCTGTTTTCCAACAGTTTAAAATGTGGCAGATAAATTTTGAAGCTACTAAAAATATATTTTCGAAAATTAAGACCTAAGCAAAGCAAACTGTTTTTTTTTTTAGGAGAACTCTTATAGACACAAGTTCTACTTCCTAATGAACTAACCAAAGAATTCATGTTAAAGTACATTGATGGAAAATTATTGCATTGAAATTTTAGTTTTAAAACTCAAATCATTTAAATACTTATACGAAACACTAAAGACATAACTTGCACTTTCAAACAACATCAGTCAGCATAAGTCAAAAGTTGGTATGCCTTTATGTGTCAAAAGTTGCAATTTTACACTATCTGAAACTAGTTTTTGGAACGTAGTAACTTTTGATAACCGAATAAATAACTTTTACATGCGAAAAAAATTCCATAAGAAATGTTAAAAATGATTGCACCATGAAAAGTTGCTTATATTGCACAATTACAGATTTCGTCGATGTTACAGCGCACAGTGGAGTATTTGAGTGAAAATCCTGGCCAAAAGTCGAAAATGTAAAGTATAGTCAATCTCACACTTCTATTCGTTTTCGGACAACTGATAAGACACTACGTCATAATATACAACATAAAACCCCTTCCACTTTGATTAAGACCCATACGAATGCTTCAAACTCAGTCGATGTGGAATCTGCGCTGCTGTTTTCCTGGAAGCTTCGTTTGTTGCTTACATTCAATGCGCTGTATTCGGTGGCTTATTTTAAAATTATATAAAAAACACTAATGAATATGGAAGACGAAGGTATGTACTTTAATATGATGTGCAATCCATGTAGAATTTGCTTCGGGAAATATTTTTTTAATAGTGTTTTACAAAACTTTAAAAAAATCGCTCTATTTTCAGTAAATTTTTTAAAAAGAAAGGTTTTTATATGGGTTCCGGGCTTTTCCGGACGCAAGTTCGGGTATCAAAATAAAGCTTAAGGTTCCCTTAAAACGTATTTGAAAAAAAAAACTTGCCCCTTTTAGCCCCATTTTGCTTAAAATAGGTTTAAACTGGATGAAGTAAATTTACTTTTTTTTCTTTTGGGTTTGTACATGTTCGTTTTTTTTTTTTTTCAGGATCTTCTAGGAAGGTTATAGAAATCACAAACAAATCATTGTATGAGATAATTAAAAAGTGTCCTTCTAAAAAATTAGACGAAAAAGTCATGTATTTGCAGAGTTTTGGGTCAAAAACTCCACTGAGGGGAAGCAGAAAAATTTTCGGTTTCTAGTGCTATATAACATTAATATGTGTAGGTAATTTTCCCTTATCTTTGGCGATTTATGTAAAAATTGCTTTGAGTTGAAATAAAAAAGGAACGGTTTAACAAATCTTACTTTGTTACTCCCTGAGAATATACCTTTCATATGCTGAAAATGTTTTTCAAATAGGTGCATGGTTTCGGAGGTTATTTAAGATACAAAATCACCCTTCCTCTTTGTAATATTAGAAAAGATTTATTTTTGCAATGAAAAAGGATTCATTAAAACATCAAAATATTTGCCTGCAATTCTCGTGGCCTTTTTTTTTCTTTTGTTCAAGGTTAATTTGTCAGGTCAAGACATTTTTTGTAACCTAACGATTAGAAATTATAATCAAAATTTTTTCCTCATATTTAAGTAACGTTTTTGACAGAATACTGGTATTGTTGAACTACTTTTTTGGGAGGGGGGGGGAGAGGAGGCAATGTATTAATTACATTCCATCAAAGGAAAAAATACATCGAATAAAATACGCTTACTTATTAGCTTTCGCTTCAAACAATTTCTCGTCAGCTTCTGGCATGTTGCCAGCTGCTGCGGAACAAACGTAAAACCATGGTGAAACACGATGAAAATTTTTCCTTCACCTCTTTAAAAAAAATCACTAAAAATCAATGAAGCAAGATAACTTCACAGTTTTTGCTTTAAATGAAAGTGAAATGTTTATATTGTATCCTTGAAAAGTTTCAGA
>JAXGGA010012397.1:0-38893 GCA_038373865.1 Uloborus plumipes | reverse complement strand
TTAACATGGAACTTTTTCTTGAATAACAGAACTAATATATATATTTTTAAATGCTGTAGAACATAAGAAATTTATGACTTTCTCCTAAAAAATAAGTTTCTTAAACATACAAAATGTATCTTAAATGTGTTCACAAATGAAACATGATAACCCATGGATTGATTATAAATAATAAATGATACAAGTAAAAATGACATACTTGCTGAGGTACCGTACATGATCTAGCTACATGGCCACTTTCATTACAGTTAGTGCACTTTTGAAGCATTTTATTATGATATCTATTAAAAGATTTTGAATGTCTCCCAGTACGATATAAATCTTCATTAGTTATATGCCATGGATCTGAAATGGAAATAACACTTTAAAAGAAATATTGTGTAGCTGTTTTTTTTTTACTTTGCAAAGCAAGCACCACTAAACATCGAGACAGCACTGGTTTTAATCTAAAAAATTCTTCCATAGCACCTTCTTTGAAAATGCTATATACACTACGTTTATAATGCTATTTATTTATTTGTTTATTCATTTTGATATAAAAGGAATATGGTACTTGTTCGTTAGCCGGGCGCAAGCAAAAAATCGAAAATTGCCAAAGTTGCTGAGCAAAGCTAATGACAAATCTGTCAATAGAATAAAAGTACGCTCAACGGTAAACAAATATCGTTGTAAGAATTTTGGTGGAATTCTACATCATTTAGTGATGCATTATTTGGCAATTTTTCGCTTGTGCTCAGCTAACGGATAAGTACCATGAATATCTTACTAACATCTCATCCAAGTTTTAAATATATATATATATATATTCAGATAATGTTTTTTATAATTATTTTAAATAGTCCCTGAAACAAAAGCTGAAAATTCCAAAAAAAAGACTTTTTTCATGTTATTTCATAAGAGTGGAACTTTTAGTCAGAAGGGTCCAATCATGATGGCCGATCGTCTTGACTTTTGCAGCCATATTGGACGTTTTTTAAAGGTCATTTTATCAGCAATGTTAGAATCCAATAATATAGCCAAATGTTGCGCGAAGTTGGGGGGGGGGGGCAGCATCAGAAGTGCTGTATTCTAACCCCTCATATTTCTTTTGACCTCCACTTTTTCAGAGCATCAGCTGCCTGTGATGCAATTAAATATTTTTTTTCCCATGCTTACCTCAAATGAATTTTTCCAGTAATCCCTATATCTCGAATTCTAATGCCACATTTTTTAAAATTTTATCCTCACTTATATTTATCAATCCACGCTAGCAGCCTCATGCACCACTATGTTTTAAGAGCCTTAAGTCAAGTCAAGTATCTTTATCAATAATAGAACTTGGAGACAAAAGGATTTTTTTCTAATATCAAGTCACATAGACCTCTGATTCTTGTAAGAGATGTACCCCACAGAAAACTAGATTTACAAGGAACACGTTTTTTCGGAATTTCATCCACTAGAAAACTGAAGGAAAGGGGAGTGGACTTCCAGTCATTGAGAACAATTATTTTGTTGAATCATACTTGCCAACACGTGTCGGTAAACAAACAGTAGACTTTAATAGATGATTCACCAGTGACATATATCACTGTACGATAGGGTGATTCAGAAATGTATGGAAAAAAATAAACTTTGTATTTTTGTGCGTCTTACCCTCTTATTTTGTGCCACTATATACACTGATAATTTGTGCAAAATATATTAATATTTAGAGGTCGCTCAAACGCCTTGAAAGTTCGTGATGTTGACAAAAACGTGATCGTAAATGATATCTATAGAAAAAAGTAGCCTTTGTATTTTTATTCGTCTTACCGTCTTATTTAGGCCTTTATATACACTGAATTATTCGCCCAAAATTTTAGTAAACTATATTTACATTTAGGAGTACTTCAAATTTTGTGATAGTGGCACAAATGCGAACGTAAATAATAATAATAATAATAAAGTTACTTTATAGCTTTTTTATATCTCCGAAGAAAAAAGCGTGCAATCACAAAATGAACTATATATCTGAAAAACCAATGAAATGCAGAAAAGTATGAAAACTAATCAAATACGGAAAACATATAAAAAACAAATTTAAATACATTAAATATATAGTAATTCGCTCATTAATTCTTGCAATACTTTTTAAGGTTACTTTTTTGCAACTTTGAAACCTTTTCTGCGTTCCTGTACCACTTGAAGAAGACACCGTCTTTGTTTTTCGTCGTTAGTGATAGTCTTAAGATATGCTTCAATAAGGGCCATGCCACGCTCCGTATTGTCGTTTACAATCCTCAGTTTCTTTGGTAGTATAAATCCTTGTTGGTAGCTATCTTAAAGATTCGAATGCTCATGATCAAACAGCTGATATATTTTGAGTTTCTTCTTTACATGAATAAGGACGCTAAAAATATTCCAAATCATTTCTTAGTGCTTGCGCAAAAAGGCTTGCTGGGAACCCAGCTCTTAGATATTCTTTCCCATTAACGATAAGAATGTGAAAGAAATCATTCATATGTTACGAATACCTTTTGTTTGTCCAGCTGCAAGTTTGAACTGGTTGGGAAATATCTATAATTTGAAGCCATAAAGAATCTTTAACGCAGATATAACACGAGGAACTACTCCTGGGACACGAAAACATACACCAAGAGAAGATGCTCTGCTCAAGAAAATCGCACTAAGCTCTAGTATCTTCCTTGGACACTTCTTTTACATGGGTCATCAGAAGTTAACTTTGCGCAACTTCCATTTCTAGTTGCACGTTGCTCTGAATGTGCTACCAACTCCTCAACCTCATCGTTCCTCACTCCAGGTTTAAAATTAGAATGTTTTATTCTGGACTATGATTGCTAAAACCGCTTAAAAAGCAGTATTGTAGATCCAATGGCAGTGGATGGTTCCACGTAATTCCGTGAACATCGCATCTGACATTGCACACAATCAAATACCCCAATTTTACCTATTTCTTGGTTTATCGGTTAAAATACCGAGAGACCAAGAGTCGAAAAGATTTCGGTTGTAATACCACAGAAAACACAATATCTAAAATATAATGGCGGAAAGCACAATATAAAAGTTGCTAATTCCCTAGTTTTTTTTCCCAAGTTCAAACATGCTCCAACTTTAGTACCGACAATGCATGTCGTATTGAAACACATACCACGTACGAGCTCAGTAAGTTCCCATTTATCTAACTGGTTATCGTAGAGCAGCATTTTCCGTAGCAATTCTAATGCCTGACTAACTTAATAGAACCCAGAAGTAAATCATCAATGCTTGTGGTCCTGATACTAGGGCTGCGACATCGATGTCGATGTTTTGGAAACATCGATGTTTTTAAAACATCGATGTTTTTACCATCGATGTTTTGGGTTCGATGTTTTTTTCGATGTCGATGTTTTATAATCCAGCAAAAAAAGCTTGATAAAAATATGCGATATGCAGACGTATTAAGAAGTTTTCATCCTTAATCAGAAGTTTCAGTATTAATCTCATTAGAAGACATTTTCTATGATTATTATCGATGTTTTGCTCTCGATGTTTCTAAAACATTTCTGATTTGCTCTAGCCACTTTTTTTTAATTTTATTTATTTCATTATTATTCTTTATGTGAATGTTTTATATTTCAGCAAAAAAAAAAAAAATCATCAAGATATGTATCCAAAAGTTATATCGTTAATCAGCCGTTACACTATCAATCTCGTTTGAAGACGTTTTTGATACTCGTAATTACCATCGATGTTTTAAGGTCGATGGGTCTTTTAATGATCACTGTTTCGCGTTCGCTATTTTTTCTTTCGATGTCTGTTTTACACTTCACAAAAAGCAATAAAAATATGAAAGAAAAAAGATTCATCTTTAACAGTTGTAGTAATATCTATCGTATTGAATAGTTTTTTTTTTTTTTCAAATTACTACCGATGATTTACGGTGAACGATTTTTAAACATCGTTGTTTTTGTTTTGCTTTAGAAATTTTTTTCGATAACGGTGTTTTACATTTCAACAAAAAAGTTTCATAAAAATATGCGATAAATAACAGTTAGTTATCAACAGTTGCAGTATCTATCTCACTAAAAAAGTTTTCTATAATTGACATTGATATCATACGGTTGATGTTTTTCAAGAGGATAAATGTAATTTAGTGATGTAAAGAGGCGCAATGTATTGGGGAGTTACTGTACATTTAAATGTATAAGTAATTTTTCTAAAAAAAGATCGATGTTTTGAAACATCGATGTTTGAAAACATCGATGTTTTTTGGTCGATGTATCAATACCATCGATGTCTTAATTTCGAAACATTGATGTCTTTAAACATCGATGTTTTGCCTTCGATGTCGCACCCCTACCTGATACTAATACTGGTATGAAACCCGCCGATCATCCTTCATTTTTCCCAATATATTTTGCATAAGTGTTTCGTTCCAGTGAACTATCAAAGGAAGTCCTAGATTTAAACGACTTTTGTAAGTTAACGGCCAATTCAGAGCGAATAGTTTGCATTTACCGTTTTATTGGATGTTGTCAAATCCTCCCCATTTTGACCCATACTTTGTACTGTAGCAGCTACTATCAAAGTGGCTTTCTGTCACTTATACTGGGCCCTGTCTAGAGTGGATGCTAGGTGTTTTAGCCAAATAAACTCATGCACCTCAAACAACCGAAAAGAAAACAGAAACCACAGCCCGAGCTTGCAGCTTCATTTTCTACCCAAACTCAGGTAAGAGATAATGCAGCTTTGGAGCGGCGGGGAGGGGGGTAATCGTTACAACTCACTTAGAGCTATTATTTTATTGACTAATTACTTAGTAGAGTAAACTAACGTTTTAAGTTATTCCATTTTATATGAAGAATAATATTTCGGGTAATGAAGCTACTCCAACTCTCGAAATTGCTAATTTTCAACAGAATTCGATCGCGTTGAGCGACCTCTAAATATTATTCAATTGAGCTAAAATTTTACATACATCACATTCATGAATAGTGTAAAAAAACTTCAGGGTAAGACCAGAGAAATTCAAAAAAAAAATTTTTTGAATCACCCTACTGTACGATTACGGTATTATGCTTTGAAATTTAAAATGAAATAGGAGTTATTTTATTTTATCATTATTCAGGGCTCCCAACACATTTTAGCTAATGAAAAGGGTAAAAGAGGACCGTTTTCAGTTAAAAAGAGGACTAAAGAGGACCCTTCAATATTAAAAAGAGGACTTAGGAGGACCATTCATACTAAACCCAGGAAAGCATCAAAAAGCAAATTAGTTGCCTTAGGTTTAATCCATGAAACTAATTTGCAAATTAACTGTAACAATGATGTTTAATGATAGTTTCTTCATCAGCTCTATCTTCTGAACAACTGACTTTTCAAAATTAGAAAATGAAACGTTCATTCCAGTGAGTGATTACTTATTTTTATAATTGAATAATTACTAACACAAATATTTGGATGAGTAGGTGGTGAGGACACAATCACCTTATGTAACTAACGATCTTATAACCCCTATTTAAACACCAATGCACTAACTTAAAAAGTAATTTTTGAAATGATGGAATTAACTGCTTTAAAATTTAATTTAGTATTACTCATTATTGCATACCATCTTGTGTTGAAAAATATTATTTATTTATAATTTTATTCAGCAGCTTTTTTGGTAGAGGCAAACTTGAGAGTTATTTTAATTGAAATATAAATTTTTCTACCTATTAATGGGTGAAAATTAGCTGATTATTTTTAATCAGCTAAGTGGCCGATGAATCGGTGCGTTCATTAAAAACATTTTACATACGTATATAGTTACCACAGTTAAATAAATTAAAGAGCTAAAGTCAAGTTACAAAAACAATAAAAATAAACTGCTACAATATAACTTTAAATAAGAAGATTTAAGTTAAAATAGTAATAAACACAAGTTAAAATAGTTCTCAAAATTCAGAATAAATCAAATATTTACAAGATGCAGAAAGATTGGAATCCGATACACTGCATCCAGTTTTTGGCGAAGCATGCACACGGTATTCGTAAAAAGATTTTTACTAAATCAGCTATTACCTAAAATTCAGTTGAGTGAAAATCTTAAATATTTCAGTTACTGCAATTTATCACATTTTACACTGATCTTCAAGAGAGGACTTTTCTGGAGAAAGAGTACGTAAAAAAATTTGGAGAAACTGGGCGGAGGGGGGAGCGCACTTGGCAGCGGTGTAAAAAATGATTACTGAAACTTAAGACTTAAAAAAAGAAAAAAAAAGTCAGGTATTTTTGCCAAATCTAACTAATGATATTTTAAGGGTTTGCAGAAAATTTCTTCTTGTAATTTCAACTAAAATTTTTTTTTGAAAGCGCAAGAAAAACATATTTAAGCAAAACAATCCTCTTCACAAAAAGTGAAAAAAGAATTAAAAAAAAACCTTAAAATAAAACTTAAATTAAGTAGATTAAAGAAAGAACAAGTCAAAATAGCTCTCAACTTTCAAAATAATCGAAATATTTACAAGATGCAAAAGGATTGCAAACTCGGAAACTGCATGCAATTTTCGGCAAAGTTCATGCACGATATTGGTACGTCTTGAAAAAACTAAGTAAATGAGTTCTTGATATCTAAAAAAATAACTAACAGAAAGTTAAATAAGGCAGGTACGGCAATTACTAAATTATAGGCCGATTTCTCCATTAAAAAAAAGAGGAATTATTTTAGAAACAATTCGATTCCCCCCCCCCCCAAAAAAAATCGGATTTTCGGAGTACATATAAATTCGAGAAAATCTATGGGGTGGGGGACAAGACAGCTGTGGATAAAATATTACTAAAACTTGAGAAATAAAATTAAAAAAAAAAAAAAAAAAAAAAAATTTTGCCGATTTTTCAATATTTTGATTTTTGAAAGTTTGTAGCAATATTTTGCAATTTCAGCTAAAAGAAGTTCAGAGTTCTGAAAGAGAGAAGACCATACTTAAGTAAACCAGGAAATAGATTTAAAAAAAGGGAAACTCCGAGGGAGAAAAAGTTACTTCCGCATAGCGGTCCGCTGATTTCAGCAAAAAATGGCGACACTTCCGTGTGACACGTGGTCACGATAAATCGCTTAATATTTTCAATTCTAGTACAATGACTATCTTCTGATAAATAGGAAAGAACTGGCGAAAATATTTTTTATTTGATTAACACTGTCCAGAAATCGGAATAAAAATTTACAAACACGAGGTGCTTACAATGTGAAAAAATGGCGTATGAGTCACAAAATTGCTTTGGATTTAATTCGCAAAAAGGATTGTTCATAGCAACATCGTTCTTATTAGCGTCTTCTTTCTGAGGGAGGGGGAAGTTGGAAAGTCCATCCACCTTTACAAACTTGGGGTCTGTGTTCCAGAAAATATTGGTAACATTCTGCTTCAACTTGACGTAACTCCTCCCTCAAACCACCCCGTTTGCAAAATTTTCATGCTGCGATGGTTGTAGGAGGAGTTATGACGACAATCTGAAGCGAAATAACTTGGGAAAACCAGGTTCAATAAGACTGAGGCACTGCATGTTTAGACAAAACATAAAAAAGTTGATTTTTAAGTAAAAATAATATAAAAGCGGACCAATCGGACCAAAATGTTAAAAAGCGGTCTAAAACGGACTTAACTTTAAAAAACGTACTTTGGTGGGAAAAACGGACCATTTGGGAGCCCTGCATTATTATTAATGTTTTTTTTTTGTTTGATATTTAAGCTAACTAGTAAACATAGATATAAAAATACAAAAATGAAAAAATGAAGAGTGAATTTGCTTAAAATTTGGTACATGATAAATAAAGAGTAAATAAAAAATAAATAGTCACAAAAAAAAATAAATAAATAAAATAAATGAGATACATAACAGTACATAGTAAATATAACTATCAACTCTCAAAAAATTGAAATCTTTACAAGATGCAAAAGGATTGAAATCTAATACCATAGATGCAAATTTTTGAAAAGCACATGCTTTGTCGAGCGTGAACGTGTAGACAAATTTCGTAAAATGCAGCAACGGTAAAATGAGCGCCAGCTATTGCAAAGAAATTGAAAAACATTTTGATAATTTTTTTGAAAAAATATTCCTAAATTGAGCTTTTTTTTTTACGATGTTAAAAAATGACTTATAAACAACAGGAGAAAATGGCAAAGAACTGGGAAACCGGGAGACTAGGTTAAAAAAACAGATAATTTTCTGGAAGAAATCCTACAGATATCTTTTGACTAAACATATAACTTTGAGGCAAATTCTACATTTTGTCCCGTTCCTAGTAAATCTAAAAAGTGTTGCAAAAAATTCGACTTTTTGATTTTCTGCCTAGTAAACTTAATTGCAGGAAAATTTGACGAAACCTGCAGAAATTGTGCCGAGTTTCTGCAAAATATATCTTTAGCTATAAAAACAATGTGCAGGAAATCTGCTTTTCTGCCGAAAAATTTCCAGAATTTTCCCTCACATTTGGACAGAATTGTTTTACAGTTCAAGTATCTATACTGCGATGTAAGTTCCAAATTTAGCAGTATTCTGCTTTAGGGGTTTGAATATTATCAAAATAGTAAATTAATTGAGACTGGTTCAACGAGTTCTAACCTCTTCTACTTCAGCAGTTCAAAACAATAAGGCACTAAATATCACTTACCAGGAATATTTTTATTATTGTTCATACTAAAGGGAAGCTTTACTTCTTGTAGAATTCAAATTAGATCCAACAAAATTTAAGCGGAAGAGAAAAAATCCGTATCAGAAGAATCATCTGAACTCAATTCCACTGTATCCTGAGCAGAAGATAACTTTGTTGTAAAATCTTTACTAGGTTCCAAAATAATAATGCTGTCATCACTGTCACTTGAATCAAGACGAATTTTATTATTTGTAAGACTAACAGGATTTTTGAAGGGACAAATGACTTTTTTTGATTTTTTTCTCATCAACATCAAACGAATCTCTTTTTCTTTTATTCGTGTCACTAAAACTGAAGTGATTAGATGTAGAATTTTCCAGTCTTTCAGAAAAACTGTTCTCGGAACTTACATCATGAAGCGATTGCGGAGTAGAAAAATAACTTTTGCTCGTAGTTTCAAAGCTTTTAAAATGTTTTAAAAAAGAACCGTCATTGGCGGCAAACGAGCCGTGCTTAGAAACTGAAGGCTGAAGCTCTTTGTGGTTGGCATTATCCTCAGCATTCAACATTTTCATGTCAGGACTTTGAAAGGAAAATTCTTCATTTTGCTCGTGATGAATCAGGCCATAGAGTTCAGCTTCGACATCACTATTAATCTGGTCACTGTATGATCCATCACTCTCTGTACATGAAGTTTTCTCATATTCATCAAAATGATCTGAAAACATTTTTCAGCATTAAAACCTGAAACAAAGAGGGGAAAACTGCAAATGATTATGGGAAATAAAACACTAAACTAAGAAAATCTCTGCTTCAAATAATTGAAGCAGAGATTCTGCTTGAATGTTTCATCGAGAAAACAGTCTAAATAATAGTTCTAGAAAAATGTGGTAGTCTTTATGAATCCAACGTGTATAAAATGTAACAAAATGTCAGATTCAATTCCATGTCAGATCAATCTCACACCATTTCTAATTCTAACAAAAGTTGGTGTGAGGTGTATATGACAAGATAAGTTTTTTACAGCCCTGTGTTTCGAACAATTTCTAGAATAGAAGTCTAAGAATTGACAGGATTACTTATCTTGTTTTATGTATTCTTCACATTAAGTTTCAAAAAATCGGTAATGGTGTGGTCAAGAAGGTGATTGATATACCACAGTGGCATAGCTAGCCATCGGTTTCAGGGGGTTGGGGGGGAGGGGTTACATGCAGAGTCATCGCGAGGTTGAAAAAAACGTTGGGGGAGGGGGAGGGAACGCTTTATTTTGTTCTTATGTACATTTTGTCACTTACGTACACTTTTAATTATACTATATTTAATCTTTTAATTGGCAGTACCGATTAATCAGCTAAATTTTGCCGAATAATTGTCTGAAAAATTATTTTCTTTAATATTATATTTCAAAGCAGAATTTTAATTAGAAGAGAGGAGGATTTATTCCTTCATCCAGTCTGTAAAACATTATTGCATGTCATTCTCAACAATGTTAGAGAAAATTATAGTATCCCCAGCTTTGTCCTCCAAGCAAATTTTTCAGGGTGTAAAAAAATCAATGATTTTTTTTTAAAAAATCAAAAAAATAGGATTTTTTTTATTAAAAAAAAAAAAATTAGAAATTTCAGCTATTAATTAATTTTTATTTATGAACAACTTACCTAAAAGTTTTTAATAATACAAAAAACACCTTTGAAGTAAAGCTTCACCAATAAGAAACCCAGAAAAAAGTGTTAGAAACCAATCTGAAAATAATCCTGTCTACTAGCTAGGATAAAAATCAAATGGGGCAGGAAACTCAACCTAATCCTCACTTCATTCAGCCCCTCCCTCTTTATTTTGCTTTTGTTTTGTAAAGCTGGAATATGTTCCATTTCAGCCACTAATAAAGACTGCCCCCCCCCCCTTCAGTTGCTAGTGCAAGGCATAGAAAATTCATCTTCTGTTTGGTTGTTTTTGTTTTTTCTTTTCACTGAAAGTATATCACACACATTCTATCATGTCCCTCAACCCTCAATTCACTCTTTGCAACACCTGCCCTGCACCTGCATGTATTTTCTTTATTTCACATATTAGACAACAAATAGCACTATTTGTGCATACATATTATTTGGACTGCAACCTTCCAGCATCTGTGGAGTGGGGATGAGTAGGATTACTTCTAATCTGAGATATATGGAATTCTTTAATGTAAACATTCCTGAATTTTTTTGAGTACCTTGCCATTGCAGTCCCAGCCTAAGCTTTGGTGTAATGAAATAGTGTTAGAGCTAAAAATAATTTTTTTGAAGAAGTTTTTAGGGGATGGTTGGATGGGGTCTGTTTAATTTAGAAAAAGTTAGTTTGTTGATGGGGTCTGTAAATGACACAAAAAGCGAACTCGTTGAGTCAGGGGTCTGTCCAGGATTTTTCACAGGGTCCGTTTTTTGTGAAAAACTAAATAATTTAGTGAAAAATCAAATAATTTTGTGAAAATCAAACAATTTTGAAAAAAAAAAAAACAATTGCAAAAAAAAAGTTTTTTTTAATTAAAAAAAATAAAAACCAATTTCATTTATTTTCCTCGAAAAAAAGCACATTAAATATCAAAAATGCGAAAAGTCCGATTCCTGTAGTGGATGCAAAGAGATTGCAGTTTTCAAAGTGATCATTCAAGTGACATCAAAAGCATAAAAACGGAACATAAAATAATTTTTTTTTTTGGTGAATTTTCTTCACAATTGCATTTCAAAGGTCTATAGTAAACGTATTATTAATGTCTGTTTCCACAATTAATGCAAAACTAAAATGGAGCGATCGTTTAACATTTAGACTAATAAAAGAACAGTTAATTTTGCTTTAAAAAATTTAAAATGATGATCTGAGCAAAAAATAACGCGAATTTTCATTTATTTGCCTCCTAATAAAGAGTAATTAGCTTGAAAAGTAAGTAAAATTCGATTTTCATATCGGATGCAGAGATCGCTTTTTTCAAAATGAAAGCATCATAAATATAAAAATGATGTTTAATAATTTATTAAAGTCAAAAGTTTTAGAGCTGCATTTCATCAGGTTTATATGATGAATGTCATTAATAATCACCGACATATTCGCCGAAAATTCGGAGGAAAAAATACGGTAGGGAAACAATATTAGAATACTCAAAAATACAATAATTCCTGAATATAACTAAAACACCACCCTTGTAAGCATTAAAAAATAAATAAATAAATGAAATTAAAAAAAAAAAAAAAACAGATAATTTTCTGCCAAAATAAGGTCAAAACATCGTACCAAAGACGTCAGATGGAGATAATTTTAATTTTAAATAGTAGCTGATCGCTCTACCCAGAAGCAATCCCATTTTTTCTCCAACCCTAGCTATCTGTTTGCAGTTCTAAGTTCATTCCGCTGATAATTGCTATTATTATTATTTTCTTTATGTTTAAGTTCATAGCAGGGAGAAAAATCCTTACTCTGCACTTCCAGAGAAATCTATAACAGCAACATCACAGCAAGCCACTTTGATTTGCATATGATAAAACAAACAAGCAGAACCATTAAAGCAAAACTACCTTTTTTAAGTTGTTAATTTCTTTAAAAGAAACCAACAAAAAGTGCTACATTTTACACTAAAGATTTTTTGCTTGTCCGAGCATCGCAGGACCAGGCAAGAAGTGCCGACTTTTTTTTTTCGCAAAGTTGGCGGATAAACGATTCTCTTCTTTAACTTGAGAAAAGGCCCAAAAGTTATGGGCTTTTACACAGAAATATGCTATGCATTATTTTGATTTCAGATTTGCTTTTTGAATGAATCATGTGTGAAATGTACGTTTGTTTGATTAGCATTTTGTGAAGGGTCCGTTTTGCTTGATCGTATTTTTGTGAAGGGTCCGTTTTGCTCAATAGTATTTTTGTGAAAGGTCTGTTTAGCTTGATCGTATTTTTGTGAAGGGTCCGTTAACGGACCCGAATTTCCTCTGGCCAGACCCCTGTGAGTATTCTAGAAATACGACCATTTGATCAGTTCAGTGGGGCATTTATTACATAAATTGTGAATGTCAAATTGGATACGTCGGGCAGACCAGATGGGCGCTGAAATTTAGGTTAAAGGAACACGAAAATTATGTTAAAAAGAAAGAACTTTCAAAATCCTCAATTGCGAAACACTGTTGGGACACAGGCCATAGATTTGTTTTCTCCGAAGCTAAAATTATTAGCAAACTTTCAACTGTTGGTGAGTTAGATTTTTCATGTTCACAAAAATTTAAGTAATATTTGTAACGAATCCTTTGAAGTTCCACACTTTCGCCAATTTTACTTCATGCTTTTATATTTTCTGATAATGCAACGCCAAAACCGGGCTCCGCACACGCTGACACCTGATTGGCCTAGCTTTTGTTCGTTTTCTATTTAAACTCTTCCAGTACTTTGGTTCTTTCCATTTCTTGCTTGGCACTGAAGAAGGAGGCTTTAAGCCTTTGAAACATGTTTGCCAATTATTAACTTTTCTTATTTTTACCTTGTGCTTTTAGAAATTGCTTTTTACTCATTTTCGCACAAAGTGAACTGTTTTTAATATAAAATTTATATTAAAAGGGAGAAATACATTAGCATTTCTAATACAACTTCTACCTATTAAATACAGTGCATGAAACGCAACATGGGAAACAATAAATAAAAAAATATCTTCAATGGGAGTATATCACAGAAAGTTAAGTGCCTTAAAAAATTATAGTTATTGAATTCATTCACTTTTTGTTATTTTTAAGTTATGAAGGCAGTCTCTCTTTCCCGAGTTATGAATACAACTTAAAAAAAAAAAAAAAAGACTTTATTTTCTTTTATATTTTGAGAATCTTAAAAGTTTTTGAGACTAATGCGATACAATTGTTAACTATATAGAAAAACTTGACAGAATTTTTGACTGACACGTGATGCATTCCGTTTTACCATGGCACAACTCGATCGCTTTGCTTACCATTCGGCCTAGTTCAGTGTAACCCTATATATATAGGGGCCAGTGAGGCTATGGTTTTTACACCAAAGGAAAATAATAATAATATTTCGATTGCAATATCTCGTGGGGGAATCACTCAACAATAAACATCATACTCACGATGCAGGATTACTCTTGGAGGCTCAACGCTTTATTATTTGCATCACATTTAAATCAATGAAAAAATAATTAAATTAACCCTGACCTCTTTTAGAGGATTAATTTTTTGAATAAATAACTATTAACAACGTGATTTCCATAATTTAAGTAAAATTTTGTAAAAAAAACAACACACCAAATAACACTCAGCTACAGTTAAAGTGAACTTACTAATAAAATTAAATTATACTAAAAGGAACTATTCAATTAGGTATGAAGCAAAAATTAAGAAGATCAGAGAAAAATTAAATACAGTAATTTCAACTATTATCTTTGAGACCTGTATGCAAAAAAATATCATAATTTTGCTACAATGATTTTCAGGTCAATTATGACTTTAACTTCTACGTTGTTGTGGTTGTGTTATTATGTTTCTGAAAGAAAGAATACTCATCGTACTTTGAAAATAAATAGAGAATTGAAAATATAAGGCAGATTTATCTTTTCGTCTGGTTACTCTCGATAATATTTATTCACATGGCTGAAGCAGAATCAACAGAACCCGTTATTCTGTCTAATGAAAATGATGGTTCATGTTCTGGCGATGCTGAACGAAAGTCCAAAAAAATGAAACTAAGTTCTGATAGTTATAACCTAGAAGAACGTTTACATTTCATTTTATGCTGCACCGTGTGTTTGGGTTTGCCGAAAAATGCTGTTTACCAGGTACTGATTGTTTTTTGCACATTTTTTAAAACTTTTTCAAAAGTATTTTAAAGTACATAGTAAAAGTATTCAGTTCCAGACTCCAGCACAGGTATTATTTCTGTTTTGTGAAGAAAACTGTTGTGACACATCAGTTGTGCCCTTAAAAAGAGGCTAAGGGGTTTAAGGCTCTACCAGGGAACAGAAAGAATTCGGAAAATTTTATGATCCCCCTTAACAGACCAAAGAAAGGTTTTAAAATTGCGTTTTTTTATCTTAAAGTTTGGAGATTTTTCAGAATAGCTGAAAAATTGCTCCTCTTAAAATATCATTGCGCTGCAAAAATCTTTCCTCAGGAGACTTATATTCACTGCAGAGGAAACAATTTTTGTTTTTTCTCAACGAGTAACTATTTTTTGCAGTATTCTTTAATCTTGTTTTTTTTTTTTTTTTTTTTTTTTTTTTATACCCTTGAGTACAGTTAGGCTGCTGTGTGTCTTTTATTACTTACAAATTTCAACTGATAGTGAAGTTTGATAGATTGATAGAGAGAGAAAGAACGAAAGCACTGTGAACAGGGAGGAATAAAATAGCACTATTTTATTCTTCCCTTATATTTCACAAAATTGGCCCATGATTAAAATAAAAGTACTTGTTTAAAAACTTAGACTTGTTGTGCTAACGGATGTTAGCTGGACGCAAGCAAAAAATCGCCAAATAACGTATCGCTAACTAATGTAGAATTCCGCCAAATTTCTTAAAACCATATTTGTTTATCATTGAGCATACTTTTGTTCAGTTGAAATTTGCCATTCGCTTCACTTGGAGACATTAGCAATTTTTTTGCTTTGTCTGCATCCAGCTATGGATAGGTACTAAATTAAAACTCTAAAAATACATGAAAGGAAGAAAAAAAGTATAAATGGGGGGGGGAGGAGGATTTTCACTGCCTTTGCCTCTTATGTATCTGAGTTTTCTGAAAATGAATTTTTGTCTCTCCCAGGTAAAAATCCTCCTACCTGGGCCCTAATAGTGCGCCACTGTGGCACATTATCTCCCTCTCATGAATTGGCTTCGTAATTGAAATTTTTTAAAAGTTTTTACGCAGACCTGTCCCCCCCACCCCCCCACCCCCCACCCCCAGGTTTGAGAAATGAATGTAATAACATATAAGTGGGCTTGCATCCTTTGGTCCCTGGACAAACTTAAAATGATGGGTCTGTTTTTATCCAATGTTGGGCATCAACGCTATATAATCATGCTTTTTTTCAAGTGAGAAATTTCACTATGTATGCCAATAAAATTATTTCTATTTTTTTTTTTTTTAGTGCAGGAATGGACATTTAATGTGTGTTGACTGTCTTAATCGCTTACTGGCGGATGCCCAGTTAAGAATGGGAACAGCAGTGTGCGGCAGTTGTAGAACTTTGATTACTAAAGACATTTGTGTTCGAAACAGTGTCGTTGAGAAAGCGGTTTCGGAATTACCAGCAACATGTATTAATTGTTCTGCAAAGTATCCACGCTGCTTGCACCTGATTCACCAGGAAAAACTGTGCCTTGACAGGTTTGATTTTTTCGAGATAGTTCTTCTCAATTAAAAGTTCAAATTGAGTATTAAATATAAACATTGATAAATTGGTATTTTATGTTACTGTTTTTTTTTTTTTTGTTAGTCAAGTTCACAGTATTTTTATTATTATTATTATTATATTTTGAAATAGTATGCATATCAATAAAATCATTAAATACATTGAAATTCCAGCAATTAAAAATTAAGTACAATATGTACAATTTCATGATACATGTTATGTGTGTGTAGAACAAATGAGATCAGAGAGATCTTTAAAACAAAATTCTCTTCATATGGACTTCTATTTCAAGAAATACCCGAGAAATGAATGAGAGAAGGATCTTAAACTACTTGTTTAGGCCCTAGTTTAACATTGGCATACCCCCTCCCCTTTCTTATTCTGAGCTTAAATTTAATAACAAAACCTTCCAAAACAAAAGTGGATTTAAAAGTAGGCCGTTTCACACACATAAAAAAAGTCCATGTTGTCTTGTGCAGGCATCTCATATTTCATTGAAAAATAGTAATTTTGAAGGGTAAATGAATAAAACTTTCCCAATGATTTAATGAATAAAACGTCCCAACCCCACACCCTCACCATTCGCACTCCCAAGATTGCGAGGGAACATGGCTCCAGCTCGAGGCGCCTCCCCCTGTCCAGCTGGACAGGACAAGGTGTCCTCATACCACGTTCTGAGTCAATCGGAGAGGTGCAAGGATGTGTGTTACTGTTTGTAATTACGTGGAAGGACCAAGTGGCAGTTAGACAGAGGTCAATCCGCCCACCTGGCAAAGGAGCCACAGACAAGGAGACTTCCCTACACTCGTACCACGTCTTCTGCCAATTGGGGAGTGCAACCCTGAGGGCGTGCGGAGCCATTTCGCTAGGTCTGTGCTGGTGAGTGGGACATGCACCGACCGAGGTAGAAAGACTGAGAGGCGGTCAGACCGAGGTCCGTCCGCCCACCTGGGAGAAGAGCCAGGCTGACGAGGAGTCTTCATACCATGTCCTCTAGCAGTTGGGGAGTGCCGCGAGCGAGGGCGTGTCACCATGGCAGGAATTCAAGTGAAACACCATTGCAATCGCTTCGAGGCAATCGCAAATTGCAATCGCTACTGGAAGTCGAATTACATTAGAATCGCATCTCCAAACCCAGATAATATAGACGAACTCGCGAACGCCGTTCGCAGAAAACTTTCGAAGTTTGCAGAAAATTTTTGCATTTTATTAAAAACTAGCGGTACCCGCACGGCTTTGCCCGTGGTATAAAATTAAAAGTTCATTCGTAAAATAATTGATATATCAGAAAAAATGCTCTAGTTTAGTTTTATTCAACTATAATTCCTTCAAAGTGATATAAAGATCTGATATGGACCCCACACTATTTAATTTTACGTGTAAATTTCTTAGTAGATGCCTTAAGTGCTAAAATAGTGCTTGGAGTGAGCAAGATAACAATTCAAACATTTGTAGCCCTAGTTTGCTACGAAACAATGCAAAAAAATATTTTACAATGATTAATCTCCTAAAGATCGTCGTTTTTAACATCATTCAGTGGATTTTTCGCAAAATATCGCCAACAGCGCCAAATTGAACCTAAATCAAAAAAAAAAAAAAAAAATTTCGCCAATTTGGCGTCAAATATTTGGCGATCAAAAGCTTGGCGATATATCGCCAAGTGGTCGCGCCAATTCATATCACTTTTGTTAACCAATTCATATCACCTTGCATTGAAAACACTGATTTACCCGATAAATGGGGTAAAACACCCCCTTAGAACATTCGAATGCAACCCCAAGGGAGATGGACAAAAATAAGCCAAAAGAGAAAATAAGAACAGTTTTGTTGATAACAGAAACCAACAGAAATCTTACCAAACTTTAAAAGAAGAAGAAAGTTTTCTTTCCCAGCTTAAAAAACAAAACAATACATTTTCCGAAACGAAACACTTTAAAAAAACGATGCAATATCGAAATTGATACGATATTTCGTTAATCTGTGCTTTAGGTACCCTTTTCTCGCTAAATGAACGATAGGCGCGCCAAGCGTGGTAACCCTAGCTATTTTGCGTAGTTGACTTTTTGAAAACGTGCCAAGCAGGGTCCCAAAGCATCTTCACCGGGAAAAAGACAGGGTTGCCAGAGAATTGGGACAAAAAATACTATACCTCCTCTAAAAAAAATATTACAAAATACTACTGTTTCCAAACGTTGCCAAAATCAATGTTGCTGAAATGCGAAATCTATGAAAATGAAAAAAAAAAATCCGCCAAATTTTTTAATTAAGTCATTAGTATATTGGAAACAGGGTTGCCAGAAAAATACTACGCTCCTTATTTGGGCCGAAAAAATACTACCGTAGAATCAAAAATACTACGTCTGGCAACCCTGGAAAAAGAACGAAACAAAAATAAGTATGAAAACGTAACCATAGTAACAACATGAAAAGTTGATTTCCGTTGATAAAATAATTCTTTTCATCTCTCTTTTCAAACAAATTTTATTATCGAGCTGAACCATTTTAGAATCGTTTGGCTTGCTTTACTGAAGGTAAGCCTTGAATTTCGGGATTCTAAAAACAATTGTTACAGCTCTCCTGATGATCGTAGAAACTTCGAAAAAACTTCATTTTGTGCAGAAAATTCCAAGCTTTCGAATGACATAAGACTTGAAAATGTGTGTGAAATATTTCTTCCCTATTTTATCGAATTTCCGCTAAGAATTCGAATAGAAAAAGAACGAAATGGAATTTTCGAAAAATCGCTTCGAGGTGCAAAACTACATGCTACAAACTAATTTTGTGCCAAGTGGCATGAAAATCGACCGAACGGTTTTGGCGCTACGCGCGTAACAGACAGACAGAAGGACAGACAGAACCACCTTCAGCTTTATTATTAGTAGAGAAGTTATAAATTTAGGAAGTTTTCTATCTGAAATATTTCTTGATTTTGTTCATTGTGGGGCAGTAGCTTGTTATATACGAAACTGACACATTCATTTATCATGACGGATTGACAACCAACCTCATGGTAGAACCTGCACTTCATACAACTTGATATTTTTGTTGGTGGTAGTGGTAGCACTTTAGGATTCAGAAGCCCCCTTTTTTTGCAGAAAATTTTAAAGAAATTATTTAAGTTTGCAGACAGTTTTACATTTTATCTAAGTCTGCGCATCTCGTAGTGATTGTAACGTTTCACTTGAATCCAAATTTGGGAATTTGCGATCATCTGTGTATCACTTGAATTCCTGCCTAACCAGCCTAAGGCAGGAATTCAAGTGAAACACGGACGATCGCAACTCACTAATGCAATCGCAAATTCCCAAATCTTTATACATTACAATCGCTACGAGATGTGATTCTAATGTAATTCCACTTCCAGTAGCGATTGCAATTTGTGATTGCCTTGAAGTGATTGCAATGGTGTTTCACTTAAATTCCGCCCTAAGTCTGTTTGTGGGTGGGACCTGCATGGACTGAGGTAGAAGGATAGAGTGGCAGGCAGACCAAGGTCCGTCCGCCTACCTGGGTGAGGAGCCACTCTGACAATTAAGACGAGGAGACGTCCTGCACTTGTACCATGTCCTCTGTTAATCCGGGAGTGCCAGAGGTGAAGGTGTGTGATTTCAAGTCTTTGTGTTTGTGGGTGGGACCTGCTCCAACTGAGGCGAAGGACCGAGTGGCAGGTCGACCAAGTGGCGACTGCTAGTCTCCAGCTTTAGTTTTTGGTTATAAATTTTGATTATAATAGTGTTAATGGTCCTTTTCTTGCTTATAACAAGCCAGAATGAATTTTTGAAATTTCTAATTATTATTATTCTCTTCCAGGCCATCGATTTGCTCATATTACAGAATAGGTTGTCCATGGACGGGCCCTCATAGGAAGAAAGCCGAACATGAGAAGCGCTGTGCTCAACCTGAGAAGCAGGGCTCTGAGATAAAGGGCTCCATTCCAGCTGAATTTCTTCAACCGAGATGCGAGGATTTGTATCAGCTATTAAACCTCTTAACAGCAGAAAATGTGGCGTATAATGGTAATAAGACATTTTAGTACATATAGAGTTTAACTTTGGTAACTCAATACCCCACGGAACCACGAAAATATGTTGTGATAAGCGGGTATTAACTTACCGAAGTTCTATAATTTCAACTGTTGTGTTTTCTCTATTGCTTATTTTTTAGTATTTAACATCGACATTATAAGAAATCATTTCAGTAAATGATTTTTCCTTTCTTTCTTTTTTCTGTTTGAAAATGAACATAACAAAATAAATAGGACAATTTTAAATAACTTATTAGGAATAAATCCATAATTTTCTCTCCAAGAATTCTACTTAAGAAAAACCTCAAAATCTTGAATACCTTTGTATCTGTTTTCTCCCTTTAGGAGTCATAAAGTATTCACTGTTAAAAATTCTACCCATTTTATCTTAAAAATTCATATTGTTGTTCCAATTGATTCTTTTATGACTGCTTTTGATGTGAACTCTTTATTTACGAGCATTCGAGTCGAGGGCTCATTGCTGTGCCTTAAGAGTAGACTTTCTGAAATACATTTTACTTCTAAGGAAGTTGAGGATTTTATTTTCTTTACTCTACTTGTCTAAAACAAGGTTTCATTGTTTTTAATAGTAACTTTTATGGTGTGGAGTCTTGATAGCTCGAAGCCTTATACCTTGAATATTCCTTTATTTTGAAGCAGTGTTGGCAGGTTTTTGCCGAGATTTTAAAAGCCGCTGGTAGAAACCAGTTAAAACCAGCATGGCAGAAACTCAAAAAATAGCTTACGAATAATAACTGATATACAGTGCAGAATACACATGGAAAAATAGTTAAATGTTAACAATGATATTATTTACCATATTAGCCGGTATGCCGCAAAATTTGAGGGTCATCAGATTTTTTGACCCGTACCTGGTCCTTTCTGGTATGCTCGAAAAACCAAGGTTGGAAAAAAATATTTAAAACAATCCCGAGAACACTAAACACTTTTTAAGTACCGTAAAATCCCGAAAGTAACCCCCCCCCCATCAAATATACTCCCCCCCCCCCATATTCGTCTAAATGGAAATTTATCTTAATTCCAGAATATACATAATCTTAAATCTCCATTATAACCATCCCTCCTGAAATGTGTCTGTTTTGTTTTGAAAAGGAGAGGGGTTAGTTTTGGGATTTTACAGTAAAATAAGTTATGTACTGGTATGCCAGTACAAAAATCTAATCTGCACTTTTTATGAAATTTGAATTATTATCGCCAGATATAATTTGTTGCAACATATATTATCTAAATACCTTGTTTTATGGTAATTTGTGAACGGCGAGTATTAAATAAAATTTTCGAAAAAAGTGCCATCCAGAGAGGCATAAAACATTAAGAAGTGATTTCTGCATTTGCAGCTCAGTGCAGATATCACTTTTGCAACACGGCAGTATAGGTCATTTTATTAATACAATTAAATGATTTAACGTTGTAAAAATGTAAATAAGTAAGAGCAAGATAAAGCATCAAACCACCATGATTTGTTTCATCTCAGAGATCTGAAAATCATTGGTTTGATTTTGAAAAAGGCGTTTATTATTATTTTTCCTTATAGTGTTGAAACTGAGGAGAAAAATTTATTTTTGTTTAGTTGCAAAATGAACCTTGAACTATCTAGCATGCGGGAAAATTCGAATTTATCAGCATGCTGGTCAACCTCACTTTTTCCTGCATGGACGCTAATGCGGGGTGATACGGTATTTACAATATTACCACCACTCAAAATCAAATGTTACATTGTTTGCACTTTGCAGTTGTCAATAACAAAATATGAGTTTGGATGCAGTACCAAAACTTAAACAATTTCTCAATTTATTGTGCACCAATGAGTAATTTGCGAAGATTCTCTCAAGCCCAGCAGATCTAGTTGGCATTACTGTCAAGGGAAACGCAAGAAGTTTTGAAAGTAGCTTCATTCAGTTACATCAAGAGTTACATGACAAGTTTGAGAATTTCAGAGTTTAATAAAAATAAAAAATCTAAGATAAAGTATTTATTTCATTGGGTATTTGTGATATTCTAATTTTTTTATGCCAACAAATATACTTACAAGTAACAAACTGAAAAGTTTGTTATTTACAAGATTACAAGGTTAAAATTTTTAATCCATAGTAATTTGAATAATGATAAATTTTACTTTGCTTCAAAAATTTCAGTCTTGTAATTCAAACTTTACATTAAGTTATTAAATATTAATTATTGTATCAAGTTTTAAAAGATGAAAGGAAGCTATATTTTTAGTTAACTTGATCAAACGTCATTTGTAGTTATTAAAGATGATTTTTAGTTTCTGCCAATTTTTGCCAGTTTCTACTAGTTTATTCGGTTACAACCAGTTTCTTCCACTGGCATGGTAAAGAACGGTTTTTGTCCCCAAAAAGTAAACCCTGTCTCCAAGTTATCTTTTTGTTCCAAACTCTTGAGAACATCCTATAACTCAAACTACCAATAACTCGGAGCTTTTAGCTGGTCCCTTGGGACTTTTGAGTTATCGGGACTTGACTGTACTAGAATGTTATATGGTCTGCCTATGGGCAACCCATTTAGTCCCATTCTTAGTGATATTTACATGCATTACCAAGGGTGAATCTAGAAAGAAATTAGGTCCGTTAAAGGACCCTTCACAAAATTCAGTCACGCAAAAAGGGACCCTTCACAAAATTCAGAAAATCAAAAGGGGATCCTTCATGAAATTCAGTCACTCAAAAATGGAGCTTTCACAAAAATCCCACTCGAAAACTGACTCTTCACAGAAATCCGAGTTTGAATGAATGAAGTGAAAAGGGGGCGCTCCCAAGGCAGCGCAAGCACTGCGACCATAGGTCTATTGTACTATCCCCATAGAACCCTACAAGAGCCCAATAGCTGAAATGAACTTAAGCAGATGTCTGACAGGAATGCTAGACAGTTCATAGGGATCTAAACAATGGTACCCCAAATGTTCAAACCTGTAAGCAGAATAAAAATCACATTCACACAGAACATGACCAGAACTTTCATCTGCCTCAAGGCACAAGCTGGGTCATCAGGTATACCCAACAGGTTTAGGTGTCTATTAAGAGTACAGTGTCCAGTGAGAAGTCCAATAGACATCTTAATCTCTTTTCTGCTCAAACTAAGTAGCTCCCTGGACCTCAGCCAGGGTTGACGTTGGTTGAGAGTTTTAGCTTGCCTCTGTGAGTCAGACTGAAGCCACCTGGCATATGAGTCATTCATAAGCAGGTTTCTTATAGTATTCCTGACTTTGTTATAGGGCAACCCAATAGCAGGTTCAGGACCTACGAAAGGTATGTTGGAGCCCAATTTGGCAAGCTGATCAGCAGCTTCGTTTCCATCAATGTTACGGTGGCCAGGGACCCAGTAGAGTGTAACCTTATTCTTGCTGGCGAGCCTTGCCAGTGCATTGTGGCATTCCCAAACTGACTTGGTGGTAAAGCAGTAGCTATTGAGGGCTTTTAAGGCGGCTTGACTATCAGAGAAGATTTTTAAAACCTTACCAGTTAAGTCGCGTTCAAGGCAATTGGTTACACATGCCAGGATAGCAAGAACTTCAGCCTGGTAAACCGTAGCAAGCTTCCCAAGCGAAAAGTAAAGCTTTGTTTTGCTGCTGCTGCAAAAAGCACCAGAGCCAGTACCGGAAGAGGTCTTAGAGCCATCAGTGAACCAAATTTCATTGGCATTACCGACAAGCTTCGGAACATCCTTCCATTGTTCTCTGGAAGGAAACACAATGTTATAATTAGCATTGAAACTGATATGTTTTAACAACCAGTCGCTTGGCATCAAAAAGTAGGGATGCTTGACGGCCTCTATACAAAGTTTATCATAAAGAGACGAGTGGCGAGGGGTCTTCCAGAGACCCAGGAGGTTCAGGCGATATGAACAGGTAATCGCTTCCAGTTCCACTTGTTTGTGAAGTGGAAGTAAACCTATAAGAAGTTCTAGGCTTTGAGAGGGAGTAGTTCTCATTGCACTAGTAATTGCAATGGTAGCCATCCTTTGTAGGGTGGTAAGACTGCTCTCAGTAGTTACATTACGGGTCTTACCCCACCAGGCAATGGCCCCATAAGTTATTGTGGGTACAATAACCCTGGTGTAGACCCAAAGGGCAATTTTTGGTGAAAACCCCCAATTACTGCCTATTGCGCGCCTGCAGGACCAAAAGATCCTTTTGGCCTTGTCAGTAACAAGCTTGAGGTGCGAATTCCAGTTTAAAGTACTGTCAAAAATCACACCCAAGTACTTGACTTCATTGGAATAGTCAAGGGGAGAGTTAAAGAACTCAATCTTGCAAAGATCCTTCAGCCGTTTTCTAGTGAAGAGAACCAAGTGCGTCTTGCTAGGATTCACAGTGAGGCCCACCTCACTGCACCAGCTTTCAATTGACTTGAGGGCTGTTCTCATAAGGTTGCAGACCATATCATAGAACTTGCCCCTAATAACCAGAGTTATGTCATCTGCATAGCCTATACAGTGCAGACCCTTTTGACGAAGTCTTTCCAGAAGTTCATCCACAACCAGGCTCCACAGAAGGGGGGAAAGTACACCCCCTTGTGGACATCCCTGGCAGTTTTCCACTAAAAGGGAATCACCCAGCAGGCTTGCTTTTGTCATACGGGTGGTAAGAAGACTATTAATCCAGGTACAGACCATGGGGTTTATTCCCTTTCGAATGAGGGAATTGCAAATAGTCTCAGTAGAGACTTTATCAAAGGCTCCTTCAATATCGAGGAAAACAGCAAGAGCCAATTCCTTTCCATTAACTGCACTGTCCAGAGCTGTTGTTAGATCGTACAGTGCTGTTTCGGTCGACTTACCGGGTTGGTAAGCATGCTGGCACCTAGAAAGAGGAGTTGTTTTTAGGATGCCATCCCTGATGTACCTATCGATCAATTTCTCCAGGGTTTTAAGGAGAAAAGAAGTAAGGCTGATAGGTCTGAAGGCTTTAGCCTCGTGATAGTTTGGCTTGCCTGGCTTTGGAATGAAGACCACCTTAGAGGTTCTCCAAGCACAGGGAACGTAACCGAACACAAGGCAGGATCTATAGATCCTACACAGATGTGGAGTGATGATGTCAACACCTTTTTGCAGGAGAACTGGTACAATGTCATCTGGTCCTGCAGATTTATAAGGCTTGTGTGAATTGATGGCCTGTGGTGATTTTTAGATTGGTGGTATAAGGGTTTTGGGCATGAAATTTTGGCATATGTGGTGGTATGAAGTATCTGGTGTGTGAAGGAAAGGTACAAAGATAACATGATAACCACTTATCTGCCATAGGTCCGTGTCGCTTGAGATACTGGTTCTGGGTGTTGGGTTACGATCTTCTCGACGGATGTTTCCACCATCTTTCCGTACCGTGCGCCGCTAAAACCGTGAGAAACTAAGATAGACTTTTATACGTTACTAGCAAGACATGTAAATAAACATCCTAGGCGGGACTTTCCCGCTCGAAACCCCGCCGTATCTAAGTAGTGGTAGTTATTGGTACGCCCAGGTTCTTCTTGGAGGCCTGAATGCATGGCAGGAGTCAGTAAAATAAACCGAATGAGACGCGGACGAATTCTTATAAACACAAGAAGTCTTGATTTATTCAATAAATTAGGAAGGCATTTTGATGAAGATATTTTGATGAATAGCAAGGCATTTGATAAATAGATACACCATACGGGCTTTAACAAGCTAAACACTCCATGCCACTCGACCATTAAAGAAATCGTTGGCTCATAGCCATCATTGGTAAAGACTTATTGGTCCGGATATTAGCAAATTTAACTTTAGAACAAGCAGATCATACAAATTACTCTAAAATAGGAGCATAAAGAAAATGAACTGGACTTAGCCTATGGAGGAACAGGCGGATTCTCCGTGATTTTCGCAGGAACCCATCTCGGCGCTCCCCGGCCGTCCCCTCGAAGAAGAGAAAAAAAATCTCCTGCACGCTGTCCGCAACCTCTCTCTACTGCCCAACGTCCGCTCCCTCGCCTTCCAAAAAAACAGGCCCCGTAGCCACACGGGCGGCGTTGCCAAACCACAATCGCAAGGAAAAAAAACCCAGCGGAGAGAAAAACAAGTCCTTCCGCAGAACGAGTGTCAAAGCAGCCACGCGCGCTGGCCTAGAGCGAGGAGCTTTTAGCCGGCTCCTTAAGTGCTCGCCTAACCTTGACCGAGTTTTGCTCAGCATGAGCGGAAAATGGGAACGCCGATTGACTCGTTCGAAAGATGGAAATTCTCAAAGAGACAGAACAAAACGTGGCGACTGCAAAGTCACCACATCCACCCCTTTGAAACAGACAAAAAAAAACTGCTGGGAGTGGATGAAGGAAAGGCAAGATTGTGACAGGCGATTGTGGGGGACAACACCCGAGGCAAGAACACAAAACCAACAGATCCACCCTAGGATCTGAAAGTAACTTCTCCACGGGCCAAGAGAGTGTCCAAAGTGGGAGCGTTGTATGCCAGCAAGTTAAAAGACATAGTCGAATTGTAGAAATAGCAAAAAAGAATGGCATGGAGTGGCAATAAGCCAAAGGACATAATGAAACAGTGACATATCATGCTGTATGTGTACACAACGTGGAATGAAATATTTACACGGTATATCAAGGTAAAACATAATAAACAACTCAGCATGACAGACTGTGGTAAGCAACATAACATTTGTCAACATTTAGTAACCCTTAATTGTACACACATAAACATTGCCTGAGAGACATGTATCACAGAACCTGCAGGACAGAAGGTCCTTGTATTGAATACACTCAAAATGTATTGGGTTAAAATTGTGAATACTTAAAGATTTAAAGATACAGGCAAAGCATTAGTGGTGGCCAACCACGTAATGCAACACATAAATACAATTGATACACATGCCGTGAAAAACTAAGATGAGTACTCATCGAAAAGGTAACTATCACTTTAGAAAACTGCATGTATGTTATATACTCAAACGAAAACATGTGCACAAGAACAAATTTAAGCAAGGATCCTTGTAGAAGAGAACAACGAATACAAAACGATACCCGAAGCACGCAGTGTGAAATACGTATTTTGTTTTGAAAAGTTCACTATGAACGGGAAAGTGTTCATTTTGCACCAAGGAAGTCACCAGCAGGCTGCTCGACCAGCACGGCTACCAAACAGCTCCAGGAAGGGTAGACGTCTGCTCCTGTCAGGGATGCAGGGATCGCTCCAGACGATGGTATCCAGCCACGGCGACGCTGGAGGTGATCAGGCTACAGCTCGTCTTAGGGGGTCACCAGTCGAGGATCCGGCTCCAGGAAGCGAAGGAGATCCGACGTCAGGCACTCCCGGAGGAGGTTTCGCACACGCCCAGGCCACAACAGTCATTAGACGGGGGCTCCTGAAGTGCGGGGTCTAAGGTTGTATCTAGGAGGTGGGTTCCTTGAGTTGAGAAGTGGTGTTTGGCCATGCCTGTCAGCTGCGGGGAAAGAGAAAGATTAGACTGATGAACAGTTGTACCATTTGGTCCTTCGGATGCAGGGGTATTTTCATCCTGCCTCCTAGCTGGCTCTTGTGGGCTGGATAGGTGAGGTGCCCTAGGTGGTACCAGCAAAAGCCTGTCGATATGGACTTTCATTTTATGAGAGCTTGGCAGGTTCGACTTCTGAATGATGGCTACAACCCTCGAAATCATCCTCAGGATGGTATAAGGTCCCCCGTATGACGGTTTGAGCTTGTCGGATGATTTTAGATATACCGAGTCGCCCTCTTGAAAATTACGGAGTTTGGCTCTGCTAGCTTGCCTCGAGTTTTGCTGTTCCCTTCTCTTGAGTGTGTTTTGATATGCCTTGTCGTAAATAACTTTCAGGTCATCCAGTATTTTGTGGAGCAGATGCGCTGTGTTTAGTGAAAAATCAATGTTTGCATCAATGGTGTCGGTTAGCAATGAAAGATTTCGCCCAAAGTGTAAGACATTCGGTGGGGTTTCTGTAGTCGAGTGCAGAGTCGCGTTGTACAGTGCTTTGTGTACTGCCAGTGCGTACTCGAAGGACTTGTTTTGTGCCATTAAGGCGCGTACTGAGGCCTTGATAGAGGAATTTATGCGTTCAGACAGTGTATTTCCCTTTGGGTTGGACGAACAGGTATGTCTCAGGTGGATACGAAATGTCTGCAAGAAAGCACTGAAGACCTCCGCAGTGAACTGCGGGCCTAGGTCGGAGAGCACCATCTCCGGTCTTCCAAAAGTGGTTACGTACTGAAAAATTTTTTTTATGACACAGTTAGCGGTGGTGTTCTCTAAGATGTACAACTCGATGTGGCGAGAAAAGGCATCTATAATGGTTAAGACAGATTTACCATTAGAGAATGGGCCGAGAATATCGATTGTGAGTAACTGGCCGGGGGAGTCTGGGGTTTCTGGTGTTTGAAAGGGAGCCTTAGGTATCCTGTGATGTTTCGCCTTAATGCAGGTGTGGCAGCTGGAGATGAAATTCACAACATCAACTGACATGTTCACCCAATAAAATTTGTCTGCAAGTAGCTGGTATGTTTTGGCAACACCAAAGTGGGTGTGATGGGCTATTGATAGTGCTTTAACTTTTAAGCTATCTGGTACCACTATTTTGAAATTGGCGTCTGAGGGTTCGGTCGCAGGTTTCTTTGAGAAAAGAAGGATCTTGCTTTCTGGGTGAATGCAATAGTGTTGCAATTTTTGTGGGTCTTTTCTATTTAAGATGTCGTTGTAGATACGGCTAAGGCTTGGATCTTTCAGCACCTCTTGTAATAAAACACCTTCTGAGATTTCTAACTCTGTATCCGGCTCGCTCTGTTGTGTGATAACTAGGATTTTGGCCATCTCAGTTAAAACTTCTGATTTTGTTGTTTGAAGAGCATTGCATTCGTTGGTGGTTTCTTGCTGATGGGGGGTCCCAGTGTCCCCTAGCCCTGCCTTGTCTGGTGTGACTTCGATTACTTCTGGGACTTTTGCCTCGTCTTCAGGGGTTAAGTCAACGATTGGTGTTACTTGTTGATCTAGAATTTTTGCATCTTCTGTGACATCTGTTTGTACACAGGGAGTCCTTGATATGTAGTCGGCCAACCGGTTATCTCTCCCAGGGAGGTGAGTGAAAACAAATTCGTACTCGCTAAGGCTGAGTAGCCAACGAGTCGTGAGTGAAGCTGGTGATGTCGTCTTTTTGTAGTATTGCAGTGGTGCACTATCTGATAGGATGTAGAAACGGCGGTTGTATAAAACCGATTTGAAGGCATGAATTGATTTTACTATTGCCATCAACTCTGTTTTAATCGCCGGGTACCTCTTTTCGCTGTTGGATAGGGTTTTCGAAAAATACGCCACTGGTTTCAGGGTATCTTCTACCTTCTGCATCAGGACACCTGCGATGGCCACGTTGCTGGCATCAGTGTTGAGGTAGAACTCTGCCTCCCAATTTGGCTGTGTCAGAAAGGGTTTTTCGAAAAAGATTGACTGTAGGTCTGCAAATGACGCCTGACACTCTGCAGTCCAGGTGAATGGTGACTTTGGGTGAGTCAAGTAGTTTAACGGGCAGACTAGGTCAGCATAACGCGGAATCAAATTTCTGTAATAAGCACAAAGGCCTAAGAACCGCTTCAGTTGGCGTTTGGTCTTGGGGGTGGGGAATGAGACTATTTTAGTGATGTTTGTTTCTATTGGCATAATCTTCTGTGAAGAGATTTGGAAGCCGAGGTAATTAATTGAAGTCTTGAAGAGATCGCACTTTTTGGCCGAAAGGGTGAGGTTGAATTTTGTCAGAGTCTTGAATAGCTTAGCGAGTTTCCTAGTGACCTCTTCAAAGGAATTTCCGCAGACTACAAAGTCGTCTAAATAGGCGAAAGTTCCGGGTTCGTTTACTTCTTCTAGGACACAATCCACTAGGTTTTGAAAAATTGAACTGGCTGTCCTGACGCCGAAGCAAAGTCGTGTGTACTTAAACGTACCAAAGGGAGTGACAAAGGAGAAGCGATCCCTATATTGCTCAGGAAGATCAACTTGATGATAAGCACTTTGCAGGTCCAGTGATGAGAAGTATTTGTATTGTGAGATTGCACTAATGATGGTCTGTATTTTGGGTAGGGGATAGCTGGCGTGACAAATTAAGGAGTTAACCAGGCGCAGATCTAAGGCTAGCCTGAACTTTGGGGGAGAGATTCCATCCCCACGTTTCTTGACCAGAAGCATGGGACTAGCCCACTCCGAGTTTTCTCTTATTACTAACCCTGCTTCTTGTAATTGGTTTAGTTGGTTGAGTGCCTCTTCCTGCATCCGTTGTGGAAGGGGGAAGGGGAGTGTACGAATCGGGTAGTCACTCAGGAATGAAAATTTGACTGGAACTCTATCCGTGTGTCCTATCGCTTTCAATGAAGATGAGAAACACTGGTAATTTTGTTGTAAAAGGAGAGACATTTCTTGGGCTTTTTCTGGTGACAAGTGACTCAAGTCAAAATTATTTATGTCAAACTCTTTCTTGCGTAAATTAATGATTTCCTCGGAGGCTTGAATGTAATTAGTGTACTGGGGGTTTTCCCGGGTTTCCAATTCTTGCACTTCCTCAACTGGTTCAACAACACCTACTTTCATGTTTTTGTTTAGGTGAACTACCTGTGAAGAATTATTTCTCAGGAAAATGTAGCACGAGTGTTGTTTCTGGTTAGACCCTTCATGTCCGGTGGTAACCTCTGTGGAGTTCATGCGAACAATACTATGTTCCGCAACAATGTTGTTGTCGTTGACTAATGGTGAGAACAAAAAAATTTCCTCCGCATTCACTGCCTTGGAGTTTAAGTGGGCCTCGGCATACACAAACGACATGGGCTGTATGAGTGTTTTCCGTGACAACATTACATTTATCGTGTGTTTGGACTTCCCTACATCATCATGGGTTCCTTTAACAGACTTGTGTGGGTTTCCTGACTTGCTTTCAAAATCTCTGGGAGGTTCCCTGGCACAGTTGCTGGAATTAACTTGTTGATCATTGTAATTAATGGTGTTTGGTGAATTATCACTAAGGTAGAAGAACGGTATCTTTTGATCTTGTACAGAGATGCATTTCTGGGCAGGAAACACTTGTATGTTATTTTTTGTGAGGAAATCCATTCCTAAGATACCATGAAAGGTAGAGTCACTACTAAGGTCAATGATGAAAAGGGTGTTTTTGAAGAATAAGTTCTGCAACTTGAAAGAGAGTTCCACGCATTGGCGGAAGTTGACGGTGGAATTTAAGGTTGAAATCGACACATGACGAGCTATGTTTTTGTAAGGGACCACATGTTTGATTCTTTCAAATACATCTGAAGCGACCAGTGATATTGTGGAACCTGTGTCAAGTAAGAAGTTCAGCATGTTGCCATGGATATTTACTTTAATGAGTGGCAGAGAAGAGACTATGCTGGGCTCGTCGATTCTCGCGTTGGCGATAAAACATCTGTTTGCCTGAGCCGGTGTGTTCTGAGTGTTCTGGCTACAACTCTTCTTTGGAGAATTTGACTCGTAAATAGTGTTCTGGGAGAAGTCCTTGTAACGTTCCTTGACTGGAGAGGTTTGTGTACTCGAGTGAGTAGAAATCTTAATGGTTCCCCTGGACTTTTTCTTGGGAGTGGTCATGTTAGACGAATGCACCTTATTCGTGACCGAGGGTTGACTGAACTGACCCATGCCTTCTAATCAGTGGTCGGAAGTAGCGCGCTACAAGTAGCGAAACTACTGTAGTAGCTACATTTTTTAGTAGTTTGTAGTGTAGCGCACTACTTTTTAAAAAAAGTAGTGTAGTGAGTAGCGCGATACAAAAATATTGTAGTTTGTAGCGATTTCATAAAACTACTTTCTAATGGAGCAAAAAAAAAAAAGAAAAAAAAAAACGAAAAAAAAAACGAAAAAAAAAACAGATTCAATCGAGTCTGACTGGCGCATATCGTACACGATTACATTAGCGAAAGCAGTGAGAAAAATGAATCATACAAATTCGAGCTGACCTCAGTCATATCATTTTGACGCCATACGTTCTATATGTTAGACGGCATTGGTTTCTTTGGCGTCACCATTTTCATATTCCGCCAATATTTGCATTGAATATAGTGCATGGCTGAGGAAGGAAAATTTATGAATAAGGGGATAACTGAGTGTTAGTGTTTTATAGCAACCGAGAATGTCATGTAAATGAATGCTTTAGCGCTCAATGCTCAATTGGATTATTGTTCCAATATCCACCAGACATGGCAGCAATTTTAATAGAAGAGGATACAAATTTGATAGAAGATGACAATATCGAGCTGCCCTGTCCGGCGTATAATAAATACTTCACAGTTGTTGAAAAGAGTGAAAATGGAAATTTTACAGTTTCGTGCAAACTTTGCACTTTGAACAAAAAACTTTCTGTTTCTAAGTCATCTGCATACAATTTAAAATTGCATATTGAAGTAAGTTAAGCATTCTAAGTTATGTTTCACACTTCAGATAGCTTATTTATTTATATTTCATAATGAATACTAGTACCGTTTTGTATGTTTTTCATATTTCTTTAGTTTTGCTTCTTTAGTGATGGAGTATTGATATATATTAAAATAATAAAAATCAATTATTAAATATTTTTGACATCATTTGACATAATTGGAAAAACGTTTTCATTTCATTTTATCGGTGGCGTATTAATAGGGATGGTGTCCAGACCGAGACCCAACTCCCCAAGGGCGTAGCCAGGACTCACGTTAGGGGGGTGCAAGCAGTGGCACCCCAATAGGAGGTCACTCTGACCTCCCAAAAAGTTCTTATCCGATACAAATTGGCTGATGAAATTTGAAAACAAAGAGACAGTATTGCAAGGCTGAACTTCTTCATTTTATTTTATTTTTTTTCCCTTAATTGATTAATTTATTTATTTTCGTGATGCCTCGCGTCTCTTACAGTAGACATAGATAAGAATGCATTCTTGTATTTTATTTATTTATTTTTTAATCATTCAGTAAAGTTCCGAGTTTCATTCGGTAAATTGAATTTTCTCCTCAAAAACAAGCAAGCTTACTTACAATATTTCACCCTAAAATTATTATTCTTCGCATACTCAGATTAAAAAAGTTGTTTTCATGCTAAAAGACAAATTTGGGTTTGGTACAAGGATCCGTGTTAGGTAAAGAATGAAGCTGATTTTCTGATAAGTGGCGCCAAGGACTTAAAACTTATTGATGGGAGAGGAGGCGAAGGGGGGGGGGGAGACTCTCAATGACCGAATGAAATTCCAAATTTCGCCGAGTAATAAAATACGAACTTATTTGTCTGCACCAGCATGTTGCAATGAAAAGCAAGAAAGGGGAAAAAATCGTTTGTCAAAAAAATAAATAAAATGGGAGGTCACAGTGACCTCCCATTGGCGCTGATCTGGGGGGTGCAGCTGCACCCCCCTAGATACGCCCTTGCCAACCCCTCTAAAGCTCAAAATTAAATTCCTACAATGAAAATTCAATTTTTTTTCTCATACACTGGCGGAAAAAAAAATCCCAACACCAAGAAAAAATTGCCGTAGAGTAATGAAATTTGGGTAATGCAATTGTCTAGTTAACATGTTTAATTGATTAAATGTACAAGATCACTGGCTAATTTAAGCTCAAGAAAATGCTGTGCAAATGTGAAATTATGCTAATTTAATAGAGGGTGTAACCTCCAGAATTTTGAAGGCAAGGCTGCAAGCGTGCATGCATTATGTCATACAGGTGCCGAATGTCACTTTGTGGTATGGAGTTCCATGCTTGTTGCACTTGCTGTGTCAATACTAGGGCCGTCATTGCTGACTGTGGATGATGCTCGAGGTGCCCTCCCATGATATCCCATACGTTATCAATTGGAGACAGACCTGGTGATTTTGCAGGTCATGGTAACATGTCAGCACTCTGTAGAGTACATTGCGTTACAGCAGCGATGTGAGGGCGAGCGTTATCCGGTTGGAAAACGCCCCCTTGAATGCTACTCATGAAGGGCTGTACTACTGGTTAAATTAACAGACTGACGACAAATTTTCAGTCAGTGAGTTTGGGATAACCACAAGAATGCCCCTGCTGTCGTAGGAAATTGCTCCAGAGACCATAACGCCAGGTGTGAGTCTCGTGTGTCTAGGCCGTAGACCGCTTGGATGCAGGCGGTCCCCTGGCCTCCTTTTGACCAATATACAGCCACCACTGGCACTAATTCAGAATCTGTTTTCATCAAAATTACAACAGATCTCCACTCCGACCTCCAGTGAGCTCTATCGTGGCACTACTGCCGTCGGAAAAGGTAACGGTTTGCAGTCAATGGAATACCGGCTACAGGCTGCCTGGCTCGGAGCTGTCCTTGAAGTAAACAGTTTCTTACCGTTCTTTGGGTCACGACGGTATCAACTGCAGCTCGAATGTCAGCCGCAGATGCAGTACGATGCGCCACAGCCGTACGCAAGATTCAGCGATCTTCCTTCTCAGCCGTGCCACGTGGCAGCTCGGAACTCGATCTTCTTGAGGTAGTACCATCCCTTGCGCATAGCTTCCAATAATCATGCATGGTGGAAACATTCCCACCCAAGTCTTTCTGCAATATCGCGAAATGAAAATCCATCTTCTCGTAGCCAATTTGTACGACCTCGTTTAAACTCGGTGAGCTGTTGATAATGGCTTATTCGTCTTCTTAAAAGGTATTCCTGGCTAACATGAACGCAATTCGTCCAATTTCACGGAAAAATAATACACACGAGCTTCACAACACGCTTTTAAAACAAGCCTTATTTGCATGTTCTGAGTGACGCCAGCTGCGCCACACTTATGCGCGGAACACGAAATTTCAATCGATGTCATCTTTCAGTTGAATAAACACGCCTACCAAATTTCGTTCATCTAACACAAGTCTTTCTTGGTGTTGGGATTTTTTTTTCCGCCAGTGTATGTTTTTGAAAAGTAGCGAAGTAGCGACTACTTTTCAAAAGTAGTGTAGCGCGCTATATTGAAAAAAAAGTACTTGTAGCTGTAGTTAACTACATTTATAAGAAAGTAGTTGTAGTTGTAGTTCGCTACAAAAAATATGTAGTTTTTCCAACCACTGCTTCTAATGGGTCGGCGGTTGAGAGAACAAGAGGTGGCCTATCCCCCCTTAAGGTACCGTGAGGTATAAAAATGGGTGCTTCAGGGTTAAACTTGGCTGGCGGAGGAACATAAATATTTGGCGGGAACAACCTAGCAGTCTCTGGCCCTGAGGAGTGTAGTGGCTTCACTGGATGTTCAAAAACTGGCTTCGCCGAGTTAAAAGACACATTTAAATGATGAATTAACTGTGGGTTATCCTCTTGGTTGGGTTCATTATAACGAGTATTGCCTTGGCTGCTTGACTGAAAGCTGTTGCCTGAATTATAGAATTGTCGATTTTCCCCCTGACGCCTATGCTTTAACTTGAAGCATTGATCAATGACATGACCCCTTTTTTTGCAAAAAGAGCAAAACTTCTGAGTGTATCCCTTGGAGTCATTACTGCGGTTGTAGTTCTTTGCATAAGGGTGAAAATTCCTACTCGAGTTAGTGCGTGCTCTATCTTGGGTGTCGTTGTATTTACTACTGTGTGGCTGCGCATTTGTGTTTGAACTGACACTTGTATTTGTATTAACCGTGGCTGGGGTTTTACTAGCAGTTTGAAATTTCAACTGTTCTTGAAGTAAGTTGACTTGTTCCGCCAATTTGTGTATCTGAGCTAACTGACTGGCATTTTGTGAAAGGAGTGATGCCTGAACAAACAGTTCTTGCAGCTCATGTGCCCTGTTAACTGCCTCACTGAAAGAGGTAAATTTCGCTTCCAACAATTTTATTCGAATGTCAGGTGGGACAAGCTCTAGTAGTTTCTGTAGGCGTATCTTGTTTACAGCCTCCCCTTCGGGTAAGTTGAACACTTCAGTAGTAATCCGAGTAATTCTATGAGCTAGGTTTTTAACAGGCTCATTGGGTCGCATAACCAACTGATGAAAATCGGCCATAGTGGCCCTAGTGTCAGAGTGGAAAAAGTCTTTCAGCGCCTTGAGTATGACTGAGTAGTCCTTGGTTTCCCTTAACGTGGGAGATTCTAAGTAGAATTGGAGGGCGGCACCCTTTAGCTTGCTTTTCAGAAAAATTTTTGCATTCTCATCTGGCCAATTATTAATGGTAATGATGTCCTTAATTGCCTCACAGAAAATTTCTAGTTGCGCTGAATCCCCATCGAATGGGTCAATATGTACCATAAAATTTGAGGTGGGATTGGCCGAGGTTGTGTGGCCTGATGGGGTGTTAACCGAAATGGCATTAACATTCCTGCCGGCACGCTTGGGACCCATGTCTACAAGGTATGACGAGTGAGGAGAAGAAAAGGGACCTTGTTTATAAATTGTCAATGGCAGAACTTGAATTTACTTCTAGTAGGACACATGGGTGGAGTGTATGCATTTCAAACATTTGTGTTATACATTTTTCCAAGCTTGTGTAACATACTTTCAAAAAAATACCATAACTTGAGTGTAGCATAAACATAAATATCATAAATACACAATATCATAATATTCTTGAGGATGGAGTCACAGCCATGTTGATATGCAACAAGGAGTGACATAAATTTCATAATACAATCTCATTATATTTGTAAAGCTTGCCTTAATAATTCTGATAATTCATAACAATAACAACACATTATATTTGTAATAGCTTGCATGATTGATTATCGCTACTTGTAAAAGGTTGTGTAACCATGAAAATTTCTGCACATGAATTCATTTGCCACCAAAAATTAATCGGCTTTACTGCCGGGGCTGTATGTCTGGCACCAACTGTGGTGATTTTTAGATTGGTGGTATAAGGGTTTTGGGCATGAAATTTTGGCATATGTGGTGGTATGAAGTATCTGGTGTGTGAAGGAAAGGTACAAAGATAACATGATAACCACTTATCTGCCATAGGTCCGTGTCGCTTGAGATACTGGTTCTGGATGTTGGGTTACGATCTTCTCGACGGATGTTTTCACCATCTTTCCGTATCGTGCGCCGCTAAAACCGTGAGAAACTAAGACAGAATTTTATACGCTACTAGCAAGACATGTAAATAAACATCCTAGGCGGGACTTTCCCGCTCGAAACCTCGCCGTATCTAAGTAGTGGTAGTTATTGGTACGCCCAGGTTCTTCTTGGAGGCCTGAATGCATGGCAGGAGTCAGTAAAATAAACCGAATGAGACGCGGACGAATTCTTATAAACACAAGAAGTCTTGATTTATTCATAAATTAGGAAGGCATTTTGATGAAGATATTTTGATGAATAGCAAGGCATTTGATAAATAGATACACCATACGGGTTTTAACAAGCTAAACACTCCATGCCACTCGACCATTAAAGAAATCGTTGGCTCATAGCCATCATTGGTAAAGACTTATTGGTCCGGATATTAGCAAATTTAACTTTAGAACAAGCAGATCATACAAATTATTCTAAAATAGGAGCATAAAGAAAATGAACTGGACTTAGCCTATGGAGGAACAGGCGGATTCTCGGTGATTTTCGCAGGAACCCATCTCGGCGCTCCCCGGACATCCCCTCGGAGAAGAGAAAAAAATCTCCTGCACGCTGTCCGCAACCTCTCTCTACTGCCCAACGTGCGCTCCCTCGCCTTCCAAAAAAACAGGCCCCGTAGCCACACGGGCGGCGTTGCCAAACCACAATCGCAAGGAAAAAAAAACCCAGCGGAGAGAAAAACAAGTCCTTCCGCAGAACGAGTGTCAAAGCAGCCACGCGCGCTGGCCTAGAGCGAGGAGCTTTCAGCCGGCTCCTTAAGTGCTCGCCTAACCTTGACCGAGTTTTGCTCAGCATGAGCGGAAAATGGGAACGCCGATTGACTCGTTCGAAAGATGGAAATTCTCAAAGAGACAGAACAAAACGTGGCGACTGCAATTCTGTCAGGGGTAACAATATCACCAGCAGTTTTCCATTTTTCCTTATTGCTACGTAAGGAATGAAGAGGGATAACCGGATGGTGTCCCTCATCTCTGGCTATGGAGTTAAGGAAGTGCACCTTGAACATCTCTGCCAGGGTGCTACTACCATCTTTGGTATAGGAGCCATCATTCGTTTCGATTGCTCCGAGTTGACAAGTCCTGTCTTTGGAAAGTATTTTCGTGAGCTTGGCCACACGAGAAACGCTGTCTAATAGGCTGCAGAATTTAGTCCACGCATCTTGTTTACTTGTTCTTACAGCCTTGTTGTACTTGGTGAGAGCCTCCTTATAGGCAGGCCAATCACCAGTTTTTTTGGCTTTGTTAAAGAGCCTTCTGCAAAGTTTGCGTAGACCACTAAGATTTTTAGACCACCAAGCGACTCGTCTTGGTAAACTAGTGGACACAGCAGTGCAGTTTTGATGGAAAGCCTGGAGAATAGAATGTTGAAGTGAATCAACAGCTAACTCCAGGTCAAGAAGATTCGTAAGTTTGAATCCGAGTTTAAAGAATGATCTGAACATTTCTTGCAGAAACGATTTTTCACAAATATGCGAATTAATTTTCACAAAATTCCAAAAACAGGACCTTGGTCAAATATCCTGGATTGACCCCTGATTACTTTCTTTAAGGTGTTCCAGAAACTTAAAAGTTTCAATTCTATATATGCTGATGACTGTTTTGTTCTTATGAACTATGATTAACTTGGCATTGATGAGGCTTTAGTTATTTTAAACTCCACAATTTCTCATATTCAATTCTGTTGCGGAAAAGAGCAGAACAACTCCCTTTCATTTCTCGATGTTCTTGTTTCTCGAACTCTGTCCGGTTTTAAAACTACGGTTTACCGCGAACCTTTTCTGTTTCCTTATCCCCTCCTAAATTATTGTTGCATCATCCTAATAAAAAATATTCATCTTTCAGAAGTTTTATTTATATCGTGCTATGAATGTTC